>PVJO010002387.1:0-46068 GCA_004026905.1 Hystrix cristata | reverse complement strand
GAAAATGGCAAATAAATATATGAAAAAATGTTCAACATCATTGGTCATTTGAGAGATGCAGATCAAAACAACACTAAGATATCATCTCACTCTAGAAAGTATATGATAGATTTGATCACCTGATCACCCTCTTGCCTTGCCCGTCCCCATCGTTTCACGATGGGGAGTTCAATGTATATAATATAAATTTTAGTTTCTGAAAAGGTCGGTACTTTCTTATGAATTTTACTTTTCTAGTCTCTCTCCTCTTATTCTGTTTCTCTTTTCATTTTATTCATGTCCTTTCATCAGGTGGCTCACTCGGCTCACTTCCCACTGTTTTGATTTTTTCATTTTATTTTTTTGTTCTTTTTTTATTAACCAATTTTATTGGTATATTTTAGGTAGACAAACCCACTGTTTTGATTTTGATTTCATTTTTTTCAGACTCATTCATTATTATCTCAACTCTCATTTCATAATACATATTTCTTTTGATTTAAAGGGTATTTTAGGGGAAGAAGGAAAAGTCTAAGAAAAAAGGACAAGAAAACCAAGAAAATGAGAGAAAGAAAAAAGAAAATAGTCCTAGGAAAGCTGTTAAAGGCTTATGAAAGGATTCAGTCCTCTTCCAATTTGTTGGTTTAGTCACATAAAGGAAGAAATCTATTAAAACTGATAATGATTTTTCACATGCTTATATAGGCAAGCTCAATGAAAAGCTAGGATGCCTTCATGCACACACACACACACACACACACACACACACACACACACATACACAGGGATCTAATTTAAATTTGGAGTTTAGTTTAAAAAATGCATTCATAAATACTTGATATTTAAGATTAATTATAAAGTTTATATAGAAATTATTGAAAGTATGTATAAAAATACTGCAACTATATACAAAAGAGGATATTTTCAAGTGCTAAAGGAAATTTCTGTGTGGTAGAAATATAAAAAGAAAAACAGGCAATAGCATGGAGTTGTTAAAAGCTTAGCACGTGTGGGAAACAGCTGTAACTAAGTTTAATGCACAGGACTAAGGAAGAGCGTAGGTTTCTCACATGAAGACAGATGTGTAGATATGTCTCCATAAGAATTTAGGATCTTTAAGTCAAAAACTAGAATACTGAAATATTTTATGCAAGGGGATAAAAGATCAAACACACATATTTAAAAATCAGTAAACAATCACCTGGAAGTAGTTAGAGAAAGTAATTCCGTGACATCAACTAGAAATTAGGAGGCAAAGCAAGAAATGAGAGTCACTTAGACTGGGGTTCTGGCCTGCACATAAGGAAAACTTTTGTATGGAAGAAATGTTTTTGAGCTGGAATTCACGGGATTTGGGGATTCATTAATGAGAAAGCAAAGGAAGTAAAATCAGGCTGAGAAACATTTAATATTTGAAATTTCGCTTAATGAACACAAGTCAAAGAAGGATTCTGAGCAGAACTGGCAGAGATATTAGAAGTGATTTTTTTGAAAAGGTAATCATGAAGGAAGGAGTTATTAATTGTGTGTAACATCACTGTTACTGCCCATTCTTCCCTTTTGAAAAGATGATGCAAGCTAATTTTCCAGCTGCTATGAGAATTTGATTCTGCGTTCTCTCTTGTTCTGCAGATACTGATTTTTCTTGGAAGGTAGATGTTTTCACTGCCCACTCCTGCCTCAGAGGGCTCCTCAGAAAATTCTGCACAGAGGCATCTCTGCTCCATGATTCTGTGGAGTCAAAAAGGGATCAGCTACGTCTGGCTTCTGTTCCTTTTGTCGTTCTGTCCAAACCTTCATGGGAATAGTACTCCAGGATGAAAAGTTCTGCTTTGAGGGGCAGAAAAAATCTCCAACTGGAACTAAAGCACAGAAAATACTAAGGTACTAGTCTAGTTAATGTGTACTTTGACTTGCACAGCACTGGAGGGAACCTCCTTAAGCTTCCTTCTAATGAGTGATGGCAGTGGGTTTTCCCCACAGCAGGGACAGTCCCCAGTGGACTTGCCCCCCACAGAGACCCATCCAGTCACACGCAGGCTTGCCTCTTCCTGTCTCAGACCTACAGCTTCACTCTCCCTTCAAAACACAGAGCCTCTTTTATCCTTTCCTCTTTCATTTTATACTTTTCCTCTGTCCTCTTCCAAACGTGGGCCAACTCCAGTCCATGAGTTGGCAAACGAACTCCATTTATGTTTATTTTTTATTACTGTTTGAAAGCTGTTGAAACAAAATAACCAAGAATGGAGAAAGTGGAGGAAGCAAAGGAACAGTAGATGAAATTCAGAGCCAAAGTGGGAAACAGAGCCTTGATAACATTTGGGGCATAGCCTTCACTAAACCATATGAAAATAAAATACTGGATGCTGTGGGGGGAGATGTGGATATGTGTGCTAGGAGCTGGAAATAATTTTTGCTTTACGTCTTTTATTTTCTTAGTGAAATACGATGCAATACCAAGTATTGCAACTGTGTAAAATTTGTATTTGCACTTCGTGTACATATCACTTAGGAAAGCTGATTAGAATTGCCAATCATGAACTTTTAGGTTTCTGATTCTTTTGGGCTGTTTGTACAACATTCTACATCAGCCAGCTAGCTTATGCTGTATACAGAGGATAAAAGCACAGTACAGTTATGGTGCAGGACTCTGCTTCATTTATCTCTAATCATAAAATACTACTTATGTGAACGCGTTCTGCTACACTCTAACACGTCTCTACATTGCAATGTCATATATGAACTTTTAAAATATGTTGAAATATATATCTGCTGGATTAAATACATCTGAGTCAACACTGTTAACATTTCTTTTTTGTTTGTTTGTCATTTGTCTTGCACTGGAATTGAAGTCGAAGCCCTCATTAGCATTTTTGGAACCTTTTATTGACTATAGAAAGTGTCCACCTTTGTGTTTTCTCAGCTTGTATTCCACAGACCTCTATTATAACATTCACATTAACACACACATCTATAAACAAGCACTTCTATTCTTTTTAGAAATAAAGAAGACTAACAAATATATACTAGCTAATATTGTAATGACCTTGGTGTACTTTTAAACATTAGCAAATTCTTTCATTACTGTATCTTTAGCACATAAAACTGAGTCTAATTTTTTTGGAAATGCCTATCCAACAGATATGAATGAATCTCTTTTTGACAACATAAATGTCCAAATCAGAAATTCTTGGAAGTTGTATTATGGCTAATATTTGAAGCTACTCATTTCTAATGATTTTACTTTACATTATTATTGTAGTCTTTTGCTATGAAATTAAATTCAATGTAAAAAAATCTCATACTGCTCTATTAAAATTTTTATTCTTGAATAGAAGTGCAAGCAATAAATAATAATGTAGTAAATACACAATTAGGATAAATCTAAAATCTAAAGTAGTATTTTAAAATATAGATTTATTATGCTATCACATATATATGTACATATATATATATACACACACATATATCTTACATGCACTGATTTACCTTAATCTGGTTGTAGAAATGTGAAATTTTTGTCTTAACTCTGAAACAAAGGAATTATTTTGTTTTGTTTTGTTTTGTTTTTGTTTTTTGGGTTTTTATTTATTTATTTATTTATTTTTTTTTGGTGCTGAGGATTGAACTTGGGTCCTTGTGCTTGCAAGGCAAGCACTTTAACCACTGAGCTAAATCCCCAGCCCCAGGAATTATTTTTATTTAGGATGAATCTACACTATTTTCAGCAAAACAAGCAAAATACCAGCTCTATCTGCTGACTATGACTGTACACAGACAAAGCTGATTCACTCACATACCCTGAAACTAGGTGGAAACTGTATAATTCTTCACATTAGTTTTCTTGTGTGAGTTTTGTTGTTTTGCTTTATTTATATAAAGTATGGAGTACATTTATTACAAATGTACTTATTGGAAGGCAGAAAAAAACAATAAAATCATCCTTATAGGCGGGTGAATTTTAACAAAATATATACCTGCTGCAGAGCCCAAGTGTATTTATTCGCTTCCTGCTTCTGTTTATCATCTTTTGCCTAAAAATATGCTGCTTTAAGGCAGTACTTTCATCCTATATTCCTAGGTGAATAACACTTATATATTCCTACCATTTGGGAGAGTTTTCCTTAAAAGAATATTTTTGACTCTTGATCTATAAGGATCATATCTCAGCAAAAATAATTTTAGACAGTGGGAAATGGAAGTTATGTGTCTCTTCCCTGGAGCTGACTTCATAGATCTAACATTGACAGAAGGAAGGAAGCTGCAGCCTCAACCCTCAGGCTCACGGTCGCTGTTTTTTAATGTCATGGTCTGGAAATTCGGAGGGGTCATCTGAGAATGGCTTGTGGGCTAATCCTAAAAAGCAGCTAGGAGAATATAAGAATTGATGAAGTGGTTGATATGATGTGTCCTTTCTGCCAGAGGATTTGGAGCTGCTAGGAGAAGTTAGATGAAAATATTTTTCAGAGTGTTCCTTGTAAGGAACTTTAGAACTAGAAAATGTAGAGGTATTTGTGGTAGACCTTGAGCCCTTTAATCACAATCCTGGGGCAAAAACAAGTATGACCATTCTTGATTAGAATTGGGGCCACAGTCTTCACTGAAAACATATGCAAAACTAAAAAGTAATGGGCTCTGTGGGGGTAGGTTTTGATATGTGTGCTAAGAAGTGGAAACAAAGAATGGTAGGTTACATGCTCGGGTATATCTATATTGATATCTATATGTGGTGGTCTGTAGTATTTCAGCTATTGTACATTTTCTTAATGAAGTGATTCCTTTACATCTTTCGCCTTCTCATTCTATATTGCTCCCAACCTATATGACCTGGCCTGTAATTATAATATTTTGATAAATTATTTTGGACAATGACACATTTTGAGTTTTTTAATATTTAAAGCATTTTTAAAATCTAAAAACTTGATTTTAGAATATTTGAGAGTATATAATGCTCTTGAGTACATTAAAAACCATATGAGAAAGGCTTATACTTTTATACTCAAAATATAAAAGTTGATTTTAGCTACAAAATGGTAGAATATGAAAAATGATCTTTAACAAAATATTAATGGTAAAATATACATGTTTTGCTAAAATATTTACTATTACTGAAGCAGCATCAAAAAGCAGAAAGGGTGGGGGTACAATTTGTGATAATTGAGATTTTAATTTGTTTTCTTGCTAGTTTAATTATTTTCTTGTGTGATTTTGCTTAGCTATTTTAGCCTAGTTTGGAAAATAAAGTTTTCTCTTAATAATGACTACCATTATTTTTTCCTTAAAGATATTTTTTCTCAAATGGTCACATCTGAAATACTGTGAATCTTGTTTTTAATAAACTATAATAAAATTTTATGGAAGAATGGAAAAGTGATTTTTCCAAATTTTTCATTAACATTGAGTTTTTGTTGAAATAATATCTGCTTATTTTGCAAATAGTTTAAAAGACAAAATAATATATAAGTATCAACTATAACTCAAAATAATAAAAGTGAGGAAAATCAAATATTCATCATTTGAAGTACTTACCATCTATTAGAATTCATGCTATGAATTTTACATGTTATTTTTGGTAAGTATTAAACTGCTTCAAATGTTCATATTTTTTCAGAAGAAGTACAAAGAATATTTTTGTTAAATTTCTCTCCCAGTATATAGTTTGAGGATGTGAAAGAGCTAAGATTTCAGACCCTAAATGCTAAATTTATAAGTCAGTTTCAACACAACTTTTTTTTAATCTGCATGGAAACTTTGTCTAACTAAGTAACTTATAAATACATTTTTGAACAATTAAATTGTAATATAATATTTTACAAGCAAATGTGAAAATTATAAAAAGACTAATTTTACTGTAATAAAATTTTGTGTTAATGTATTTTCTTAAAACATGTACTCTATGTGTGGTGTGGATGCAAATAATCAGAATCAGTGTCTCTAAGTATATGTGAGTAACAAAAGTATTATTTCTATAGTTGGAAATCTGGTACTTGCTCTTTATTGTGATGTCAATGAATTGTGTCCAAGGTACTGTATAAGAAATTTGATTTATAGATGTATATTCTCAATTTTTAAAAAGAAACTTAAGTTTAACTTTTGTCAATTCAGTTTTTAAATGTGAATAGTTAAGCAATACATTTTTTCAATTATTTGTTTCCTTAGTCTTCAATACTGTACATTGCTATTTTAAATTAACTTATCTATTTTTTCTGTTAATGTTAGCTAATGAAACATCAGCATTTCTCGTAAGCTGCGTATTTCCCAAATTTGATAAAGAACTAAAACTTGTTTTTCATAACACCATCGAGCATCCCTTTGGTCACTCTTGGCCATGGATTTCATCAGTTTGTCTATATAATAATCCTTCAACCTGTCAAAAAAAATTAACACGTGTTTCATTTTCCCTCACATTTCAACTAAATGCATATATATTTCATGAAAAATTCTCTGCTTAGAAAACCAATAATATTTAGGAAAAGTATGTGATACTAAGTATTTATACTTTACAGTAGGAACCGAAAATTGTTCATGAAACTATTCTATGTGCATTTTACCTTTAAAAAGAATCTCGCCTATACCTTTCATGTATAAATGACAAGACTGTAAATTATACCTTACAACTAAATCCACTGTAATCTCCATACAGTAAAACTTAAAGGTCAAAATAGTATTCAATGCTTTACAATTTCTAGAAAAATAAACTGGACCTTAGCTTCCTGTTTGGCTTTGACAGGCAATATAGTTATAATAAATGATTGCAGATTTTTTTCCTTTATAAGTCATACGATGATCTGACATCACCTTCAGTTTTTAATTTGCCTCTTAGTTTGCTAACACTTTCAGAACTACTGGTATATAAAGAACTTATTCATACCCTGCCTCTATTATTACCACAATTGACCTGCATCTCTATTCACTCACCGAAGAAAACCTGTCCTACTTATAATAGCAATACAGTTAATGAAATAATTGGCTTAAAATGTTGTACTCCGGTGTTGCACATTGTAAAGATTTTTGCAGATATTATAGCTTTTAGGATATTTAGGACGTCATTTTTGAAATGTACTGCTATTTAGGAAAAAAAAAAAAAAAAACAAAAAAAAAAAACCAGCTGCCTGACAAATTTAATGCGTTTGGTATTTCTCCCTGACATTTGTGCGGTGCATATATTTTCCTTCATGTGTTTGGTGCTGAAAATTTTTTTTCTCTCTGATGGAAAGCGGCAACGTGGTATAGAGAAAAGAGCCCAAGTCTGGAACGGAGAGAGCCGACTGCTGACAGGAAGCCCGCGTGTCTCAGCAGCCGTATCTCGGAGCCAGGTCTCGCCGTTCTCTCATTTCTAAGCAGTTTCTAACAGCAGCGAAAAGTGATCACTGGAGCATTAAATGTGTTCGTGTAAACTTGTTCCTTGTAGCATGTTTTGTTTAATTTAATCTTACTATGTTCTATTTCTATTTCTCTCGGTGTTTGTTTCGTAAAGGGAAAAAAGCAATTTACATTACCACCATGTGTTAAGTCGGCAGCTTGAAAAATTTTGCAATTAGGAAAACTTTGGTATAAAAATGTAAGAACCTGCTGTAGGAGAAAGAAAACAGACTCTGGAGTCAAGTATCAATTTTGCCAGTTAGTGGCTGTATGTCCTCTGGCGGGTCATTTAATCTTCTGAATTTCAGTTTATTCAGCGTATAAAGTTGTCATTATAAAATATTTTATTCACGAGGGTGGAGTGAAGTTTGCATAAAGTATGTGACGTTTCTAGAACGTTAACCAGGTGCAATGAACATTTACTAGAATTATTTCCCTTATCAGGAATTTTGAAATGAGCCCACAGAATATTTACTTTCTTCTTAGTATATGTATGTATGCATCACTATCTTTCATTTTTCAGACTTATTTTTCTGCCTCAGAGATATCAGAAACCTAGAGTGTGGTGAAAAATATACTTTATACTCCTTGGTTAAAAAAACTGATTAGTGAATATATACCTGTGTGGTGGCTAAAGAGTGAATTTGAGGCAGCCAAGGCAGTGAAAAGTAGGAATATTTTATGACAGACATGGTTTAGAATTGTTGGCACCCAATGAATAATAAAATGTATATGTGGATTTATTCTGTTTTCTTATTGTTGTGAACTTCTCTGCAGAGGAAATACTGCCCTCATTGAGTTTTCCTTTGGTGTGACCTTGCCTGCAATGGCTGTGCTGTCCAGGTGGGATTGATCATCTTACACGTGTCATTCTGGTATTCTCGCGTGTTACTGCCTATTTCTGGAAGCCAATCCCAGGGCTGCTATAGGGCCAAGTACTGCAAATATCATTCCTCTTTTCTAAGAAACTATACATAACTCAGGTTTTTAAAGAATGACTAAGATATAGAAATCCCTTTGCTTCCCATGCATCCTCCAAAATATTCAAATATGCTATATATTTGATTCAGTTGAACATATGTGATATAAGAAATAGGTATATTTTAATCATAAGTAAGAATCACAGGACTAAAAAAGTCTTATCAAAGACTGATTCTTCAGACCCAAAGAATAATCCTTACTGTGTTTCAACTTTTACCAATATCCAGACTATTAAAAATATTTTAAAGGAAGATCTTTAGGCAGAAGATAAAAATGACATTGATATACTACACAGAACTTTCCTTCTTTCAGCTACTTCAAAGTCGTTCTCTCAGATTTCTTCTCTAAAACTTTGAAAAGGGTAGCTTTGACTCTTTGTCCACTTTTGAACTTCTCATTCATCTTTCAGCCCTCTGTAAGCCAGCTTCAGCTTTCAGCGTTCAGCTAAAGCCGCTGTCATTATGATCATCAAAACGTTAACTCCTAAAGTTAATGGATATTGATTCATTTGATTTTATTGAAGCAGCCGTCTACATATATCTGTCTCCTCATTGTAACTTTTAATTAAAAAATGACCACATTTGTCTTTTCCCATTCTTGTCACTTGACAAATTCGCCTACTCTCCTTGTATCAATGACCTTGTATATGTCGATTTCCAAACCTATCATCTCAATATCGGAAGTTGAAGTTGAGATCTATTGATCAAGCTCATAGCTTTCTTTCAAAAAGAGATAGAGGTAACCATAGCTTTCCTTCACATCACCCACCAGAAGTACTGTAGGTACATCAAATTGAACACACACCAAAATGAAATTAATTGCGTCTATGTTTAAATAATATCAAATTTTCTGAGTTTGTACTACTAGCATCTATTTCCCATCCTAGAAAGCTGGGATATATTTTTAGTCATCTTTCACATACTTTGATGAATAACCTATTCGTAAGTTATCTCAATTTCCATCTCTCTTTCATTTCCTCAAGGTCAAGAGGTTTATTATGATATATAAGCCTCCTGAGTGAGTCTCTTGTTCTGTGTCTCATCTCACTACACTCATTCTCCAAAGAACTTATATAAAGTTCTAGAATGCAAATATAAGTACATCTTCCCATGTAAGCATAAAGACATTTAAAGCATGCATTACACCTAAAAGCGCATTGTTCTTCAGTACAGTACTATGTTTGTGTTTTCCAATTTTACTTATTTTGAAGAACTCTTCTTGTAAGACATTTCCCCCTTTGATAGGTTAAACAAGAAACAAACCTGGGTACTCACAGGATCCAAGGAGTCAGGGCTTTATTGGGCCCAGGTGATAAATCTTGAAAACATGCTCATGCAGCATTCAGGTTGAATTCTTTGTTTCTTTTATTGATTTTACTACCTCACTATGTTGTTATTGCAAACAGATGATTTCTATATGATATTTCCCTGTCTCTGTTGATGATCAGGGACCGTTTCTGCTAGAGTTCTATTATTGCTTTCTTATACCAAAAAAGAAATTCTCTCTCTCCAGTGTTATTTCAGGCCATACTATTTTATGCCACCATAGTTATGTGTTCTCACTATAATTGCACATGAATGTACATTAAAACTCACACACACAAACTCCACTTTTCGGAAGCACATCTCCAAAGTCTTAGGCAGTTTTGCTTAGGAATATATCTTGCCCAATACGGCACTTGCTGTTCCACATACAGATCATCTTCTGTGAAATTCAGGGACCAGGGAGACAATCTGCCCATATTTCATATGACAATTTCCTCGCCAAAGGGACCTTGGTAACCTTGCCTTCCAAATATATTCTCTTGGGGTGCTACAGTCAATGTTATATATTCCAACTCTGACCTTTCAGAGGTAAGGAGTAAAAACCTTGATTCTTTCATTTTTTTTCCTAAAGAAATTCCCTATCCAAGAAACTCCCTTTTCCTGTTTAAAATTTTATATTTTTTCAGGTTGATGAATGATACTGAAGAAAATATTTTGTACTTATATAGAATTTTCTATGTATATTAGCATGCTATCATTTTAACTGACATTTTACAGAAGATTATTTTTTTCAAAATATTTTCTCTTTTAATATTGTAGTAAACTTTTTTGTACAAATATCTTTGCTGTCTTGTGACCCCCTTGGAATACAACTCTCTCAATGCATTTACTGTAAGAATATTCTTAAGATTCTTCAGCAAAAGGTCAAATCATTTTCTATAAATTTGTAAAATCTATATGCATAGTGATGCCCCATTCTCTTATGTGTACAAATCTTTTAGCATTTTAAAGCTGAAATAGCATTTTTATTTTATTTCAATTTAATGGATTCCTTATAATCAGAACCCCAATCTCTCCTCCCTCATGTATCCGTGTGTTATTCATAAGGCTGTACAGATGTTTCAGATAAGTGGATATAGTTTTGCTAGTTTCTACTTTTTAGCAGATTACTTCTTCTGTTTTCATGCGAGTATTTAGAGACTTCTTACTCCAAAAGACACCACTGCTATGGTTGCCAAAGGAGTGATTTTTCTGGCTGTCCACTTAAAGAGGCTAAAGGACCCAAAGATTCCTTCACTATTTTAATCCTGACAAATTTAAAGCACACTGTTATATCCTATACCATTCTATTTCCCACAAAACTAAATTTTATATTACTATCCACTACACTGGCATTCTTTCTACCTCTGACGTGTTTTACTCATATCGGTCCTGTATTTTCAAACACTATAACCTGGGGATGAACATTTTACTTATTCTCTCTTGCAAGTAATCTCTACAGGTTTTGCGTCAAAGTAATCCCCACATTCTTTGCATCATTCTGAAGTATTCAAGCCATCTAAGCTAGGCAGTGTCAGGTTGTATTCACTTCCTCTTATCAAAGGAACATTGGGGGGGCAGAGGACAAGGTGACTCCTATAACATGTCATGACACCAGTGACAGAAACATGCTCAAAATTAGGTAGATCAGTGTGCACTGTGGAACCCACCAGATTCACTACTTTTTTATTGGTTGTTCATAATTAATGCAGACTGAAGGAGAATAAATAAGAAATGAAGAATTCCTCTCATTCTGTAGAAATTCTGTTGATTCAGAGGTTTATATAGGTTCACAACATACATGGTACACTGTATTTATAAAGAAAATTTCAATTGAATTGCATATTTTCCCTGGCTTTTCCAGATGCTGCCTCCAAGGGCTCCATGACCCAAAATATGTTTAATTCTAAAACCACACTGAAGCATCCTTCAGTATCAGTTTTACCTTGCAACAAGATGCTAGCAGCCATATGAGGAGAGAGAGATTATAAATGACAGCGGGATTATAGCACAATTTTAAATTTGTCTTCTTATTGCTGATTTGTTTGTTTATGTCTTGTTTCTGGCGTGCAGCGGTAAATTAAGATGAAAAATTTAGTTTTTTTTCAGTTTAAAAAATTGCTGATGGCAGAGTCTTCTTTGTTTAATAATATCAAGCAATTTTTAAAAACTGAAAAATATGTGTGGGTGTGTGAGTGTGTGTACATGTGTTGAAAAATGATAGGGAAATAACTGATTGACCTTTCTGATGAAAAAATTATTGAAAATTCCCATCATCTGATGTTCTTTCTTTCTCCTACTTCCTACTGACCTTTATTGAATAATTTTGAATTAGATTTATATTTCCTTTAGTTTTTGTGTGTTTACTATTGAAATACCATTTACTCTGAGGATCATTTTTAAGAGATTCATTTATGAATTTAGCATTACTATAAATGTGGTACAGATAATTCACGAAGGCTTCTCCTCTTCTTATTTCAGCTGATGCTTCACTTACACATGTATATTTCAGTCCTGAAAATATCGTTTTTCATTGCAAACAAGGAATGTTGTTTTATTCCAAATAATGATATATGATAATATTAATAAATGATACTATGTGAAATGCTAATGCTGGTAACATAAAAATTAACTTCATGAATAAAAGCTTATGATTCAGTTTTTTTTAATAGCCTTATTTTTCAGTGCAGTGCAATTTTAAAAAGTTATTTCAGTCCCTAGCATTTTCAAGTCCCTGAGCTAGGTATATGAGAAAAAGAGAAAAAGACCTACGCAATTTCACAATTTGGCACAATTTCTATATTCAGAAAGTTTAGTGTCTAATACACTATTCATTAGGATGTAATAACATCATGTATACTCCCCATTCTTATAAAGACATAAACTGGTGACCAAGTGTAAATATGCTCATGTTTCCAGGGGGTCATCCAAGTCTCAGAGCTCTTGTCTCTTATATCTTATCTTCTTCATCTATTTCTTTTAGCTGCGCAATCAGACATGTCCAACATGTCCCAGTCTGAGATCATGACAGGGAAGAAAATTAAAAGGAGAACCAAACCTTCATCGTTTTAAAACAAGGCCTACCTTTAAAACAATGGACAAGGACTGTATTACCCAACTGCATTTAACTACAAAAGAAAGTATATCTTGACTATGCAGTTATGGCCGAAAAATTTAGAGAGTGCCAATTATAAGAGAAATAAATGAGGTTGGAGACTGGAGAATTTTTACCAGTACAAATGTGTTTTTTACCAAAAAACAAACAAACAAACAAACAACAAAATAACCCCCACCAAACCCTCACTCTCTCTTCCTCCCTCTCTCTCTCCCATATCTGCATCTATATCTATACACATATAGACAAAGAGGTTGGATATAGGACACAGGCTTTTAATGTGAATGCGATCAATTTAGAGTATTTTGTGTATTTTTTTAGTTGAGACATAATGTTTGACTTGAAAGCATATAGATGGAGGACAGTATCTTTTTATCTAGTTTGATAAAAAGTAGATAAAGATTTAAATAGGATCATGGAGGTTTCTCATAGAATGTAAAGGGTTTGAGGTTTATTAATTAAAGAATAAAAAAGTGCTAAGTATCTCTATAATGCTACATTAGAGAAACATTTCTGAAACTAACATGACTGAAAGAGTAAGTTGAAAGCAGAAACATTTAAAATATCACAACGACAACAAAGGTGACAGATATTCAAGACCTAAGTCAAGGAAATTAAACTTAGTTCACTATTTTCGTTTGTGATTTTAAAGACCAGATCTTTAAATAATTTAATGTAACCCTCACAATGTCTATAATAATTAACATTTTAAGTTACTAACAGTATGATTCTCTTCATTTTGCTTTGATTTAAATATGTATAAAATGAACCTGCTGTAAATAGGGAGGGAGGGAGCAGATGGGAGGGGCGGGGGAGAGGGGGGAGAACCAAGATACATCATGTATAGGTACAGAATAAATGTAATGAATGTGACCATTGTATGTAGAATGTACCAATACATGTTCTTGGTTTGAAATTTAAAAAAAATAAATAAAATGTACCATTAAAATAAAATTAAAAAAAAATGTTTTCAGCAATGGCAACAACCTATCAGAAAAATTAAAAAGTTCTAAATCTTTCCTATTATCTTTTCTACAAAAATGCAATTTTATCAGCCTCTTTTGTTTTAACTTTTAACATAAAATTAATATTCATAACTACAAAGAAAAAAAAGAAATTACTCTGTTTCCAGATTGGTGATATGGAAGGTAATCTACATTGTCTACTGTTAATTTTAAACTGTAATTTGACTTAAAACTGATCATATTTTCAGTTTCTTCATAATTCTACCAATGTTCTTATTAATGATATTTGTGATAGGCAGAAATTAAATAAAATAGGTACTAATTTAAGTATATAAGAAGACCAATGTCTTAACTTCCAAGTGTTATACTTATTCCAGGAAAAGTTGTAACTGGAAAAAGAAGCTAATTATTGTATATTCCAGAAACATTGCATTGGAAATCCAACAATAGTCCACAATAATAGTTTTGAAAGGATTAGTCAAAAACAATTAGACAGCAGTAGTTAAATTGCAAGTTTTGTGGTTCTTTTCTTTAAAATCTTTCTGAAAAATATGTTACCTGCTCTTTCACTTTCCTCTTCTATAACTGCTAAGGAGTGGAGAAAATGTGACCATAATGTAAGATGTGACCATTTGAATAAGATGTTGTTGAACTCTTATTTCTGTTCTAGGTTGTCTGTTTTCAAATTGTGCCTGTATTTCAGTTATTGCTTATGGCATTATAACCTACTCCAGAACGCAGTGCTTTAAAAGTAAAATGACGATTGTCCTGATTACAGATCCGGTACTTGGGTTTGGAGTGGTGGAGCAGTAGCTCTGCCAGAGGCTTTGTCGGCTGGAGCAGGTCAGTGGTAGCTTGATGCAACTGGCAAGTTAGTGCGCTCTGTCAGCAGGGAGCCTGAGTTGTTGTCCATGCGGGCCTCTTCATTGACTGGGCATTTTTCAACAGGAAAGCCAGTTTCTGAAGGACTGGCCAGGTAACTGGCACAGAGTCACTTCTCTGAAATATATTGATCAAACACAGTCTCAGAGACCACCATGATTCAGAGATAGGACACCCAGCCATGTGTCAGTCAATGGCCTCTCAAGAAGAGATACTTGGTTTGTAGTCTGACCAGGTCACGTAACAGAATACGAGTAATTCATATTATGTTACTGGACAGAGTTTAAAAAGGGGTGAGAAAAACTGCTTTTGTGAGCTGGTACAAACAGGTACCAGCTTCATAGACTCAGCATCTCAATGGCAGATAAATACGTGGCCACGTTTAAGCAGGCACACATTCACAATGTCAGGAAATTATGTGAATTTCTATAGTAAGACAGGAATAGCATCTGTATTGACTCACAAATTTGTCTTAAGCAAATATATAGGCCGTAATTGAAAACACTTTAAAGTGTAACATCATTATGAGAAGTTTACTTGAAATTGTGGTCTTAATAATTATAATGATGTTTTGCCATAACAGAAAATATTTTGTTACTTCACCATCTAATTTTTCATGCTAAAATAATGAACACTCAGAAAATGTTTTAAATTATAACTCACACTGCAAGGAAAATATTGTGTTTTATTCAGGGATCGCTCTAAAAACTGTAGACGGTTTTAAATATAGGAATGCTTCTTGTATCTGAATAAATCTACAGATTTTAGTCATGTCTTTTCTGGGATTTAGTCACGTTTTTTTTCAATTTTGGGTAGAAGAGGCCTAAAATTACAGGCCTCATTTGCATAATAGAATTCTTCCTGCTAAAATACAGTGATAAAAGTGGTCTTGTTTATTTTCAGTGTGGTATTAAAATATAGAAAGAATTATTTTATATATTAATAACATTTCAATTCACATTTCTTGGACTGGAAAATCAAGGTGACTCTTAATAATGACTTTTGATCAACAAAGAGTACTTGGTTCTGATTTAAGCAAGTATTTTAAAAGCAATTTATTTCATTATATTTTATATCTGTGCATTTATAAATCGATCATCACATAAGAATTATTTTGAAACAGGAATATCTTCTACAACATTTCCAAGAAATGCAATATCTACATATTTACTCTGAGATTTCAGGAAATATTTTTATTTTTAAGAATTGTCTTATACTTCTAACAACATGCAATGATGTACTGACATTTTATAAAGCTCTGCAAGTCATACACTTGAACTATATTTCTTTATTTCAAAAAAATTTTCTAAACTACTTTGTACAGAAGACTAAGCTAAAATACTAGTATATTGGACTATCTTGCCTGGCTTGGAAGAAGAATATATTCATGTGCTATGATGGTTTTGTCTTTCACTAGTCTCTGCAGCAAGTGTTCTTTTATATTTGCAGTTATTTAGTTTTTCTTTTTAACATGTAAAATTATCCTTGTGTGGTGTCATTTATAGGGTATAACAATGCTGTAGCCATAGGAAAAAGAATTCAGAATTAATTTAGAGGTAAAACGATAGTATAAAAATGGAATAAGATTGCAGGCAGATTCCTTGAGTGGGAGCTCTGGATTATGAACTACTTCTGACTTGCTTCCAACTGCAGGCAACACAGCTGGGTCTTCATTTCCAGGCCTAGATATTCTATAAGCCCAGGTTCTCTTCAAGAAATATAAATTAAAAAAAAAAATTTCCCACAGAAAGGTAATGGGGCTGTCCTTAGGGTAGTCCTCAGAAAAGACACGAAGCAGTGTTCTTGTAAGATGAAGGGCGGTGGGGAGGGGGAGAAATACAGAACCAGTTATACGGGCTGGAGGGCATCAGAGCAAAATACCCAAAACTTATATACAGGGCAGATTACGTGGAGTTTTTGCAATCTTGTAAAGGTTTTCTTGTTTTTACTGTAAGCAAGACAAGAAACCACTAGGATATGCTGAGCAGAAATGATACACTGTGATGATTGCTTTAAAAAAAAATAGACTAATAAAAGAGAGTCAATACAAGGGAAGAAAAAAATTTGTAAAGTTTTAGTTTTATTGCATTTGATCTGTTTTTTATGTCTTTAATGAGAATGGAAATGATAGAGACATTGACACATGCTTATATTTAGGTTAAATTTTGGATATAAAGCAGAAAAAATATTATAGATGTTACCAAATTCAAAAAGAAAAACACAGAATCGAGGACATCTTGAAAAATTTTTGTCTGATCAAATAAAAATGTGGAATTATTAATAATATCAAAAAATCTACAGAGAAATAATTTTCAAAGGTAGGAGTCCACATAAAAAAGATCACTGATATTTTGATTTAGATGAATTTGTCAAATTTGAAGAAGAGATTCTTGTAGGAAATTTAAATGTGTAACTTGAAAAATTATAAAAATATACATAGAGTATGATACAGAATGAAAGCTCTGAGGCTGAATGTAAGCCAGAAATAAAAGATTTCAACAATAGACGTCTGGAGCACTCCAAGATTTATACACAAATAAGTGAAGAGAAAGAAACAGAGAAAATTAAGAAATAATGTTAAGTGAGGAGGGAGTCAAACTAAAAACACTTGAAAACCAAGGGAAATAAGCACATCTTTCTCAATTTAAATTACACTATTGTATCTCAAGATCATGTCAAAAAAAAAATTGTTCATTGTGTTTAGCAACTTTGAAATCACTGGTGATTTTTGACACCTTGTCAGAACATATTTTGATATAGTGATGGCAAAGTTAAAATGAATGATGGGTTTAAAAGAGAGAGAAAGGGAGTTAAGTCCAGAGAATGCATAGAAAATGTGAATATGAAGTTATGAAGTTTTATTTCAATTCCAGGATAAGAAATGAGTATTGATTAAATATTAATAAAAAGTCAGGAAAATGTTAAATATGTGAAATTTGTGAAAATTGAAACATTTGTCTTTCAGATCAGAAGAGTACACAGAAGAGAGAAATGTAAAGACAATAATACAGCAGTGAGAATTGCATTGAAATCATGGTTAATAAATTTAAATCAGAATCAGCAAAGTTTTGTTTTCTCTTATCTATATTTCAAGTGCTAGTTTTGTAATTTGAGGCCAGAAATGGTTTTTGAGTAATGATATATGAAAATTAATAGTTCCATGGGAATGAGAGTATTTGCAATAAAATGACACGATGACTAATCATACAATTTAATCAAGTTATGCTGGAATAAAGACATAATGTATGATGAAATAAGAAAAAGAAAAGAGTGTTAATTGTAGATTATATTGCGTTGAGAGGATTGTTATAATTAGAGTAACACACTGAGTTGGAAAATAGAGGTATTGGCCGAGTAATAGCATACTAGATATGATTAATTTTAAGAAAAGTGGCTGTCTTTGACCATGAAAAGACCTAGATTGGAAGTGGTGTGCCTAAGAGATGAGAGCACATGAAATGAGAGTGTAGACATGAAGGTGAACAGAGAAAAGCTAGGCTTATTTTATACATTACTAGACTTGCAAGTTTAAATCATTATTAGCCATGTACATATTAGCTACTAGAGAAAAACTTATTAAAAATATACAATGAATATTAAAAATGAAAATATAACGACTTTTTACAATTCGGTGATTTCCATGTTTCCTTCTTGGTTGGAGGCAAAGTAATAAAATTGAGACATCGTTGATATTTCCCAGAGTTTAGAAAAAGGCAAGTATACTATATTGCACTGGGTAGATATACATGAATATCATTATCTGGACACTTTTTATACATTGTGCACTTCAAAAGGAAGAAGGAAATTTAAAAGCATAAATGAAAAATAATGTAACACTTTTAAACATATGATCATTGGATTGTGCACGTGCCAGTTGTAGAGAGCAATATTTGTATAAGAAGAAATATTGGCTTTTACTAAATAAAGCAAATATGATTAGATCAGTGGTAAAATATAGTAAGAGAATCTTACAAGCTAAAGATTGAATTATCACTCCCCTCCAAAAAAAAGACTTTGCCTAGACTAACTGAAGAGTACTATCAAAAAGTAAGATTAAAATATCTGAGGGAACAATGATCAAGACTGTATTCATTAGCCTGTAGGTTAATTACTTTAAAGGAGGCTTGAGTTTTCAAAATGAGAGACAATGCAGACAAATTGAAAAGGAACATAATGATCTACTGAGAGATTAAACTCATGCATTCTGGATAGGGCTCTGTGAACCTATCAAACTGGCAATTTACAGATGATTTTAAAACTGCTTGGGAAGGGAGTTAAGGGAAAACTTCTCAATTCTTTCCATAGAGAGAACGATACTCGAGCAAGGCAAACAATACAAAATGAAAAGAAAAAAGAACTTTAAATATTGCCTTTGTGCATACAAACATGCACTCATTACTAAAAATTGAAATCAGTGAATAAAATCAGCATCTCTAGGGATGCAGAAATAATTTCCACTAATGGGAAATTGAATCTGCCATTTGACTTCTCTGGGCTACTCATACCAAAGGTAAGGAAGAGGTACCTGCATGGCTAGAGTAATTGATTCATTATAGAGAAAAGATTGTGATGACGCTGTACTAGAAAATGGGGCACAGGACAAATATTTCACTCTGGTGGCCCCAAGTGTACTCCCACACTCTAAGGTTAATGTCATCCAGAAAGCTCTTCAGCCCAATAGAGTTAGGATGCCTAATGACCCATATATGTTAAGAGTAAATGTTTTATTCTTTTCACTTCACAAGTGCCTGCAACCAGCAAGGAAGGGGAAAAGGAAGGGATACAAAATGATAGTGAGAAGAGGCCAAAGACAAAAAAAAAAAAAAAAAAAAAAAAAAAAAAAAAAAAAAAAAAAAAAAAAAAAAAAAAAAAAAAAAAAAAAAAAAAAAAAAAAAAAAAAAAAAAAAAAAAAAAAAAGAAAGAAGGTGCGGGGGTTAAATCCATTTAGAAAGAGAGGCTGTATGTTTCTGTTTGTAAAAGGGACAACTGATTTTTATGAGGAAGTATGATTTTGGAACATATGTATGGTTAAAAAGGATGTGCATGAATTCCAAAATGGCTAGAAATCAACCTTGAGAGCATTGTACTCTTGTTAATTTAGCTAAACTGGTGCAATGTTTCACAGCATTTCATTCTTTTTTTTTGTTTTTGTTTTGTTTTGTTTTGTTTTGTTTTCGCTGGAATTGGCCACAACAGAAAATTGTGTGCGAGATTTGAAAAGTGGAAGCAGAGAGTAACTTGAGAAAGGCCCACACAATAGAGTCGCACCCATTCCAGCCCATACACAGTGGTGGCAGCCTCTGACTCACCTCTCCAGGGAGAAGCGGCAGCTGGGCGGCCGCATTCTGCGCCACTTGCCAGGTCTGTCTCCTCCTTCACATTGTCTGCCTCCTGGACCAAGTGTGCAGATAGACTCTTCTCAGCACCAGCACCTTCAGCACTTCACCTGTATCATTGAAGTGGGACAGCCGGAAACACTAATGGGCTTCCCAGTTGATATAGGCTAAGAAAACCCAGCTCACTTTGGAGGCATTTGTATCGGGGCTCTATTAGAAAACAGCCACTAAAGATAGTACATGACAAAATATTTATGAAAAGTTTCTTTTACACAACCGTGGGAGTGGTTCAGCAGTACATCTGTACTTGCTGCTTCTGTAGGTGGGGCTGAGTGGTGTTGGAACCTAGATATGGGGGAGAACAAGGCCAAACCGGAATTTGTGAGGATGACCTGAAAGGCTTTTAGTAAAAGATATTTTTAGCACTTTCCTAAAACCTACATGACTCTCCCTATTGTGCATAATCCTCCAATGCCCTCAAATCTTCACTCAGGTTTGATTTTCCTTTTCTCTACCCTCAGAATCCAGTGCAATGATTGTACACAATAGTTATGCAATAAATATCTGTTATTGGTATTATTTGAACAAAGTGAATGTATCTACACTGATGCTTTTCAAAGATATAATTTTGCTGTTCTCTTCAACTAGATTTTCAGTATTTTGCATGATTTAGTGTTTGGAAATTATTTTCAAAATTAACTTCAAGTAAACAAGGCCTTCTACTATAGATGAGGAGCAAGGCTTCCTTTTTCTTACTTTTTCTGAAAATTCTTTTCATGTTCAAAATAATCTGTTCTATTGTCCTGTGCATGAATGAACACAACAATTATCAGCTTTTACCTCTTAATTTGAAATGTCCTTATTCATCTTCATAAAACTATTTTATAAATGCTTTGTGACTCTGGAATTTGATGTCTAAATAGTATTACATATTATCTACTTTGATATTATTTATTATTTATTTAGGATCAGATGTTTACATGATAATGGAACATTTTATAGTTATTTTTGTTAAAGAGTAATCTTTGTGGCTCTATGCATATTATAAATATCACTCAAGATTGTCAAGTGTTGAGAGGTGAAAACAATCTTTAATTATTTTGTTAGAGAACATCTTATAGAGATTGGGTTACTTTCTTGAATCTACAATATATATGCAGTGGACCACTTTTAGTCCTACAAACACTATGACTGCATGCATCTCTGTTATGCCACTTATTAAGATGAGTGAAAATTTCAATTATTCTAAATGAATACCTAATGTGAAATTTAAAAAAAAAGGAAATATAGAACTTTGCTGCTTTTTTTTTTTTAAGATTGTAGCTGAAATTTTGCCAGGCTCTAGAATGTCACTCTAAAAATAGTTTTCAGTCATAACCAAAATCTCTTAGGAGAAAAATTTCCATAAGAACTGAAACATAAGTATCTTAGCCCTCAAAAGAATTTCAAGTCTAGTGTGCAAAGAGTACGAAATGATGCGCTTGTATCAATATGTAACATTTTGTCTCCTAAGTTTTTTATTTGAAATTATGTAGATGTGTTGTTTGTTTATTCTTCAGATTCTACCTTCATGTCCAAGTTACTATGCATTTGAAGACTCTATTATGATTGAAATATTAAAATAACATGTAATTTCTATCCTATCCAAAAGAGTTTATTATTAGAATAGGAAAAGTCAAATCTTTCAGTAGTAGGAAAACAAAGAAATGCCCTGCTCTGAGTCCTGCATGGATGTTGTCACTCAAGGATATTTCTCCAGACAATAATATCTTGTATGCATTGAGAATACATCATATTACTGCAAATTATCTAAAAATTAGAAGATCTATTTCATTTTCCTACTTGAATCTATTATCCTAGATTGACATTTTAATAACCTATATTTTCTATCCCATTCTGGAAATATCTATTCAATTTCTATGATTTTTAAATTCTTAAGTGGATCTTGTAAATATTGAAGTCAAGTTATCACCTCATTGATACTGCTTGCTTAAAGTTAATTTCGCACTCTTTCTGTACGGGTCTACACACAGCACAGTTTGGTACTTCACTGACCTCTCCATTCATAGAATTTGTGCTCATTCAGTTAGATGAATAAGTCTTTTAAATAACCAACGAAGTATTATTTTTTCTTCTATTTCCTTCCTTTAACAAATGATAGAGTACCAAACACTAGTTGAATCTATCATACAGGTATGACTAGTTGATGAATTAATTATTTTTTGATGAAAATTTTTTGAAATAAGAAGGAAGACTTCAGTTAATATATTTACATACTTAGTAATAATTGCTATGTCCTTGTGGATGTGAATTAACTCATATTTAAATGGATACATGCTTATATGGTACTATATCAATTGAAAATAAGACAAAAATAAATTGCAAAAAATATAACACCAAAATAAAAAGTATTAGGACCAAAAGTCATATATTTTCTACCAGCTCTATGATTTTAACTCACTTATTTGTGGGAAATCATCTAATACCTGTGTCTTAATACCTTCGCCCATAAAATGGAAATAACTTATAATTAGCTCAAAATTTTCTACATCAAGAATAAGTAGGAATTAAATGAAAAATAGCAAGAATAACACACAAGTACATATTTTTATCTACTTACATAATTCAGAATGAATATAGAGCAAGTTATGAGTTATACCTATAATTCATACACCTATGTACACATATAGTTCACACAGTGATTTATATTATGATGGACATAATATTTTGTCATTTTTAGGTCTTTCGGGACTATTTAAGAAGTTCTTTGGGGAAATATATCTAGAGGAAATATCAAGTCGGTTTCTGGAAAGAAATTCATTCTCACAAAAGAAGTAGTTATAACATTTAGTATGAGCTAATAAAAATTCTCAGGATCAGGAAAAGGACAACTTGTTTACCAAATAGCCTGTGTCTTTTAAATCACCTTCTGACTCAGCCTGCAAACCGATGCCCAAAGCCTACCTACGGAAGAAGGAATGTGTCACTAAAAATCTATGTGTTTGACATTTGGAAGAAAAGCCAATACAGTACTGTTACCTATTCAGGGGAGAGTAATTAGGATTATTTTGGGAAAATGATGACACAAACAGCGCTTTGGATACATCTAGAATAGGAATTGTCGGCAAGACTATTAGGTTTGAGTCACTAGTGCAACAAGCAGCTGGGGAATATGATTCTACAGTGTTCTAGGGCTGTTTATAGTTTTGGAGTGGTTTCCTAGCATTTTCGGTAACATTTGCAGCACTATTCTGACAGCAGCAGAAGCTATACATGTCAGGAATCAAAGGGAGAAATTGGACCTCCCAAAACAATTCATTAAATACTATATGACTTGCTTAAAAATTTTAAATAGCACAACAGGGATTTTTGAAAAAGCTTTTCTTCTGACACCGCGCTCTTTGTATTGTGGTTGGCTATCATCTTTGCCTAGATTTTCATAACTCCTTGATGATCAAAGTCATTTGAACAGTGTTTTTAAATATGGAGACTTGAATCATTGAAAATGGCAGGTCTAGAAAGTCATGTTTTTAAGTCTTTTTTTCTGAATCTGAGACATATTTAGCTTTAGAAATCAGTGACCTAGACCATAAAGGATGTTTTTATAAAGGATCTATTATTCATCTTCTATTATTCACCTAGTTTAAAATCAGTTAGCCAAAGTAAGCATCATACTGAGTTATGTAATCAGCAGTCCGGACTGGGACAGGATTTTAGAACTCCATAATTTTCTTCTTAGAAATGGATGCATCTTGAGACCATACTCTTAAGTGAAATAAATCGAACACACGTGTTTCGATACTGCATTGTTTCTCTGGTGTGAGAAACTGAAAGTGTAAATAAAGACTAAAATGTAATATATTGAGAAAGGGAAGAAAATGTCCAAATGGGAAAGGGAACAAGGGAGGGGGAACAGAACAGAGGACAAGAGAAATAAGACATGGAAGGAAAAAATGGAAACAAAGTTTTTGTAGATAGGGAGGGAGGAGAGGGTGACGGGAGGGGAATGGGAAAAAAAGAAGCAACAAGATATGTCATGTATGGGTACAAATCCCCTAAGATGAATGTTATCACTGTGTACATCTAAAATGTACCATTAAAATAAAATAAAATTTAAAAAAAATCAGAGAAATGACACAATTAGTAGTACTTACCATCAGTGTTGTGAATATTGCAAAAATATGATATGATCTATCATAAGTAGTCAATATATAAGATCTGTTTTTAGATCAATAATGCTTTTAGGTCATTTTAAGATAAAAATAGTTTTAATTTTTGTAAAAATAATTTTAATTTAGTAATTTTTAATTATTCTTAATAATAAAACAACCCTTTGCATGATATGACATTTTTATGGACATAATATATATGCGATATAATATATGGACATAATATAAAAGTCACTGTATGTGATACATTTAAAGAGGACTAAAATGCTTATAATTTTTATTTAACTAAGATAGACACATGTCATTAAAACCTACAACAAATTATAACAAATTATTTAAAAATAATATCAAAATGAATAAGATTTTCTTGAGGTGAAAATTTTTATATTATTAACATAATAAAATAGTTTTCACAGGCAAAATAAGTATTTTTAAAAACTCAAATACCAAGAAAGTATTACTATTTATTATTTTAATTTTCATTATTATAGGAAATTTATGGAACTCTGATTCCTAGTTTTCCAAACACTATTTGGTTATTTGTGTACCATTACTACTGTTTTATGAATTATTATACAACATGAAATTTTGCTCTTCAAATTTAAGCGATTTTAATGTAAGTTATATACTTATAAAAATCAGAGGGTTATTATATTTCAAAGTATGTAACACTTGATTTAATCCAGTTCTACATATTCTTGTAGATCATCCCAAAGATGAAAAGGACAGATATTCATAATATTAGAATTTTTTCTTCTTTTCTGAAGTCATTCATAGAAATCTATATCTGTCTAATACCTGTAGTACTTTTACTATATATGTACCCATATTTTTACATACATCATGGCATACTATTTTTGTTACAAAACATCCTGCAAAGGTGTAATTTCAACTGCGTTTTTGTTCTGTTTATCATTCATAGAGAATGTTAGCCTAGAGAAGGCAATATTTTGTTTTGTTTCATTAATGCGGTCTTCCCTCACTATCCATGGGCAGTTCTTCCGGAACTGCAGAGGACACCAAAATCTGAGGGTACTTAAATTTTTTATATAAAATGACATACTAATTGCATACAACCTAAACACATCATCCCACACACTTTAAATCATCTCTAGATTACTTAAAGATCTATTACAATGTAGGTAAATAGTTTTACCATATTTTTTAGGAAACAATAAAGCAAAAAGAGTCTGTATAAATCCAGAACATGTACTTTTAAAAAATATTTTCAATACATAATTTGTTGAAACTAAAATACAGAACCTGCAAACATGCACACACACAAACACACACATTATATATAAGCATGTATATTTACATGTAGAAATATAATTATGCAAACATTAACATATTTACTTCAATCTTGTTTTGAAAGATATAAATAAGCAGCTTTGCTCCTCAGAAATGTAACTTAACAGTTTAAGTTAAAGAAAATATCTTTTATAACAGGATTTTTATATTCATGCAATTTTTCTTAGTCCTAATTTACAAAGTTCATGGCCAATATTTAATCAGTTATTAATATTCGGTATGATTTTGTGAATCCACAAATACTGTTTTTTATTAAATTAGACTATACAAATCTATTAAAACCCCTCTAAAATATGATATAAAATGTATTTTAGAGGTACTAGTATATCAAATATCAAAAAAGTGTAATAAAATTACAAAATATACATTAGTATGCTTGATATAAAAATTATGTAGTGATAGACATATTTCTGATGAAGAATGAAAACATAGATGAAGAAACAAGAAATAAATTAAATACAAATTTACATCAAAGACATATTCTATCAAATGGAGAAGCAAGTATTCAATTTAAAAGAAAGCAGAATAAACATTTACTGTATTACAGATACAAATAATTCATATTGATTACAGAAGATAGATTTTTTAATTTCAATGATGGACTAGAAATCATCATAAAGAGATTAAAGTTCAATCATCATAAAGAGATTTAAATTTAAAAGATAATAGACTGCCAAAAAAAAAAAAAAGAATTAAAGGAAGATTTCTTGAAAAGACATGCTAGGGAATGTACCAACTGCCTATCATTTTAGAAAATTACAAATTGCTACCTGGTTGAAACGTAAGATAGACTTGGAGATAATAAACAAAATAAAAATGGAAAGGCTTTAATGACATTATAATTCATAAGATTATATAAGCAGTTTGCTCTTAAATAATCACCAAACAGTTTAGTATCTCAGTTTAAACTGTTAGAATAACACCTGTCCAGGCACAAAGAATGTATACGTAAAGTGAGACTCAATTTTTAGTAGACAATTAAACCACTGCTGGGAAAGATGTAATGAAATCTTGAATTGGGAAGTAGTGTGGAAAGAACTTAAGAAATACTATAAAATAATTTCAGTTATATTTTTAAAGTGAGATGAAGAAATTGGTGACAGATGTCTAGTCTTAGTACAACACAAACTACTTTCCAAAAATCAAAATCAATCTAAAAATTATACAAAGTGTTATAAAATTTTCAACAAGTGTATTAAATGACATTAAAATAATTTATTTATACAAGTTTTTAAGAAAATCCAAATTTATGCAAATTTTAAGGTATTAAAAACTATAGTTAATAATAATATATGTTTTAAGTATGTAGAATAATATCTCTAAAGTTCTTGAAGTGATAGATACGGTCATCATGCTAATTTGATCATTTCACAATATCTACATATTTGTACAGTACAAATATGTACAGTTATTATGTATCAATCAAATGTTAAATGAAATGAATAATAGACTAAATATCTCATTTAAAAGAGAAAAAGTTTTATATACAGGAACCCACAAAATACGACCTTAGTGGTGAATTTTTAAAATATTGTGCTATACCTCCATGATAAATATTATTAAATCTTAACAGTAATATGTCATGTTACATTTTACTATGCTTAAAATTTATTCCATTCTAATGTTTAGTCAGTGTTTTTTTTATCATCAGTAGTTTTTTCAAGTAATTGTAAAAGAGAATTTACATGATATACCTGTATGTGATACCTATAAATGTTGCAAAATTAGAAAAATATATTTTTTAAACTTTTTTTTTTTTTTGTGGTGCCGGGGATCAAACTCAGGCCCTTGTGCTTGCAAGGCAAGCACTCTAATCACTGAGCTAAATCCCCAGCCCCCCAAAATATATTTTATATATTAGACATAAACAAGTAAAAGACACTCATTATGTTTTAGTAATGCTTTGTGAGAGTAAGAGCAACTTAGTGAAGCAAAACAAAATTTTAAAGAGCAACTCAAAACCCAATAGAGGTTCCTATGTTTTGATAACAGTATATGAGAATGAAATCAATTCAGCAAACCAAAATTAAATAATGCTTAATCTCTTCAATTTCCTTAAACCAAAAAAGTGACAAAAACCCCTTAATACTGGCTAATTTTCCCTGCTTCATTATATCCTCTTACACAAAATATCAAATTGTCTAACTTTTCAAGAATAAAAATAAAAGTTAAGGGAATGGGGCAAATAATAAAATCATGGATTGCAAGGATATGTATTAATTGAGCTATTTAATATTTTCTAATATGATAGTAATTTCAGGATATGAAATTCTTTCAAATAAGTAAATAGTGGATTCTAGGACTCTATTATATACCAATGATTTCTGAAAATTTCAGACCACTTCTATGAATGTGCCTTATATATTTTGAAAATAAAGATATTGAATATGAAAAAGGGAATAAAAAGTAAAATTTATGAAATTTGTTAAAGTCAATGTCTATAATTGAAAAAGAATAAGGAAAAACTTTAATTCTTTGTTTTAAGCATAGTTTCTGGGAAAAAATCTTGATGTATCTGTTTTCATATTGCAACTACATATCATTAACCTAAAAGTAGTTGAAAATATGAACTTTAAAATATTTCTAAAAGTTACTACTGATAACATACACTTTAGCTTTTCAGTTCCAATGAGTTCTCAATTTCATTAGGCTTACTTTCTAAGCCTGGGACATAAAGAAAAGTGACTGAATTAATACACTAAATTACTCGGATTAAAAAATATTCAGGTAGGAAAATTCATGTGACACCAAGCTTGAAAGTATAGTATTATAACAATAGCACCATTATATGCTACACAGCATTTTGATCAACAAGTGCCTGCATTATATAAAAGCGATTCCACTGAGGCAGAAAAATTGGGGTTCTTTGTGATGGTGGGTGATGAAGGTGTGACTGCCAATGGCCAAGAAAAGCAAACACATTCATCGGGAGACAAACAACCTCACACAGCTCTACTGTTTGATGTAAAAACAGAAACATCTCAAACTTGATTGTCGCCTCACTTCATTCTTTGATTAAGGCACGAACAGGAGACCTTAGAGCCAATCTGAGTCAGTTTTGCCCCCGAGACCTGACCAAAGGTAAAAAGGTCTTTATTTACATGCTAACTGAGACACCAAATGGGCTTGTGTTCTGCCAAGCTTCTCTCCTGTATATGCATTCCATGATTGCCGTACGCCATAGACATATACTAACAGGTTTATGCAAAATACATATAATCCCATTGCACCCCAATTATCATGTTTCCGTATCTGTGGAGTAGCCTAGTTCTTTGTTGGGTTTTTTCTTTGTTGTTGTTGTTTGTTTGTTTTCTTTTGTTTTGGTTTGTTTATGGGCTTCTCTATGCAGCACCTTACTGTTGTGTCGTGTGTGATTGCACTAAACTCTTTCTCTTTACTATTTCCTGTTACCCGTGTTTGATTCTATCTCATTTGAGTCAAAGAACTCTTTGAACTGGTGACGCCCTCAGACTATAATGGAGATAAAAAATGCCCATCATCACCTAACAGTCATGAAGGTGAAAGCACAACAGGTTCCTTGGGCATTTGTGGTCATCCCGGTGTAGACAACTGTAAAAAAGCATGCAGAGTCATGCTGGCTAGACCTAATACATCTGCAGCTCACTGTATATCCAGGTGGTCTCAATAGGCCACGTGGAGCCATTGACCTATAACGTCTAGATTTATATCAGCGTATTAATGAGGTTTACATAAGAAAGAAACCATTTAGCATAGTGTGTCTCAGAATATATGTGCCTTTTGAAGCAATCCACAACCATATTTGTTACAAGTCAACAGTGTACCCAGCAAAGAACTAAGCCCTCAACATCGTTTATCTAATTGTCAGTTTTTCATAGGTAATTTTTTATCAGCAACTTCATTTGGCGTAAGAGGGAAGTGAGTGTTATTAATGATATTAGTTAATTAAAACAAATCTAGCTCTCGTGGGGCCGTGAAGGGTTCTAAGGCACGAGCGCCTGACCCGGCTCATACATTCCTCTCTGTGGAGCACCCTTTCTCAAACAGTCATCACTGCAGAATATTGGGAGTCTGCGCATTTAGGTCAGCTTTCATCTAGAATTCCAAGACTTGTTCTGACAGGTGCATTGTCAGCTGACTACTCTCAGCTTTTCCTTCTATTTTTGAATCTCACTGAATTATGCAGCAAACATAAAAATATCCCTTTTATATGGCTGCAATTAAATTTAGAATCTGCCCCCAGAGTCAAATTAATGAATTGTCAGAGTAACATCTTCCTCTGTTGCCCTTCTATTTAATAATAAAAAATCAAACAGAATAACATAATCTCTCCACTATTAACTCTAATTTGAGAACTTCACACTTGAATTTCAAGGTATTCTTAGTTTTATCTTCTCAGTTATCTTCTAGAAGATAAATGTGAAGTAGGATACCACTTCTAGTACACAATTATACTGCAGCATAAGCTCTTCTAACTATTCTTGCTAGGATCAGTACTGGTTTGGATGATTAGAAAATATTTTACATAATTTAGAGCACAGAAAATGAGCTTTGCAAGTTAAAAACATGGCTTCTTGGAACTTCTTTGTAGATATTTTCAAGTACCTACTTTGCTCTTATCTGGGTCTTTGATTTATCTTTGATGCATTTCACCATTTATATAAAATTGAGAGATTGATTTATGTAATAAATTCCTGAAGGAAGTAAAAGTAGCTTATCATTTTTCTTCTGCTTAAAAGTGTTAGATCTACATTAAGATCATTTTCCATTTCTTTTGGGCCTTTGTAAATTGTGTTCTTAGGGGAGAACAATGGATTACCTGACAGAAAAAGGTTTCACTTGCACTGCCAAACTTCCACTGCATGATAAAAGGATTTTGTGCACTTTTTATGCAGCCCATAATGGCTGCTGGCAGGCAGCTGTGACAGTCAAGGGCCGGATAGAATCTTTATCTCACAGATCACACAAAACAGCTAGTGAACCGTGGAAAGGAATGAAGTGAAGGATGAGAGCTCCAACTTACTTCATTTAGAAGGGACATGGCTTACATTTGCCTTTCTACCTTTGAATAAAATTGCAGTAGTGCAGTAAACCAAACTCTCCAAAAGGTGATACAGTTTGGAAAATTACTCAAATCTAGTAAGAAGTGTGTTGTAAAACTAAGAAATGTACTTATATAAAACGATTTAAATTAACTTCAAAGATATCATGTGAGATAAATGTTACTAGACAGGAGATTGTGGTATGATTCTATTAGTATGAAATGCACAGAATAGGTAACGAAAAAAGAAAGAGAGTGTATTACTAGGTGCCGCAGTCCACAGGGAATGGAGGCCTAGAGCAGACTGCCCCGGAGTCTGAGCTTCGGGGAGGTGACTGAAGACACTGTGAAAATTACGTCACCGTAATTGTTATGAAACTCTGTTACTATGGTAATACTAATTGACTTGGCTATTTCAAAATAATTGGACATTATGGTGGGTCAATTAGGGTGTTTTAGAATATTGTCCAAGACACGATATTTTGAAGATGTTACTAAAATTTTGGGAGAAAGAAAAGAGAAATTTGATCAAATGTTAAGGAGTTTAAGTGTAGTAAGAAAATGCATTTTGAAATGAATTATACTGTAGTATGTGAAATATCCTTAATTAAAGACAAATATTATATACAATGGGTAATTGTGAAGTTTTCAAATGTAATTTTTACATACGTACGAGATTTGAAATCTCAGATTCACTTATCGTTTTTTATAGAAGTACTAAAGAACGAGCTTTCACCAGACTCGCTTATAAAACAGCCTTCTAGTAACCAAAAATTAGAAAAGCAAAGTAAACCAGGGTCAATATGCTAGTAATTCCATAATTTATTCTAATTTTATTCTGAAGTATGGATACATAATTCATTTTTTAATATTCATCCAGAAATACAAAGTTCTATATTGGAAAAAAATCTAGTTTCTCAGTTTCTGTCTTTCCTCTTTCTCTCTTTAAAAGATACATACTTTAATATTTGTTTTAATGAAATGACACATTAAAATTGCTTTTACTAAATAATATTGTTATGCTTATATGTTAGTATTATAGTAATTTAAATGCACTATATTTAAGTATATTGCTTATTCAAAAGCAATTGTGTACATGGCTTACTTAAAATTCATGTTTTCACCAGGTGTGGTGGGACCGACCTTAATACCAGGATTCAGGATGAGGCAGGAGGGTTGCTACAAGTTTGAGGCCAGCCTGGCCTACACAGTGAGTTCAAGTGCTGACTGAACTGCACATCGTGACCCTGTCTAACAAAACAAAACGACACCTCATTTTTTTCCTCACGGACATTCAAATACAGCTGAAAACTAAGGAAAAAATTTAGCAATATAGTCTCTGGGCAAAAAAATGTATATTACTCGTATAAATTTCCTTCATTAAATATTTCTGAATAGAAAAGAAAAATTCAAACAATGCACCTTATTTCTGTACCTGCAGTGAATACAGATTGAATTGCACATACAAATAAATGTTCTGTGTTCTGATTATTAGTTGATTATTTTTATTTGCTAAGCCATCTCTTTACTGACTGAAAGTAGAACATGATTCAGTATCATAAAGCTAGCATTTTAATGCTCATAGGGAGAGAGCGTAGGGGAGAACACAAGGGTTACTAACAGAAAGAGTAAGTATTTTTAAATTTTAAGATATGAGAATGGTTACATAGCAGTACTTACTATGAGACACTATGTTTTCCTAATCAATACCAATTAATTTAACTCTCTCTTTATATCTTCAATTCCTTGACCAAAACAAAGAAAAAAAGACACAATATGAAGTAGAGGAGGTTAGGTGTAATTTAGTGATAGAGTGCTTGCCAACCACGAACCTAGTAGGTTCAAGTGTCTGGGTTTGATCTCTAGCAACATTAAAAAAAAAAAAATGAGTAAAAAGCAGTTAAAATTTCCCAAAGGCACACAATTTCATAAATAGATGTTGGTATTTTAGCTTTTTAAATGTGATTAGAACATATCAGTTTAAATAATTTCCACTGTGGTATATATGCTTATATGCTATATGTGCTCATAGGACACACATCTAATTACTAACACGTAAAAGGAAAAAGTAAAAACAACAATTAATCAAAAACATCTACCAAAGTTGATTCTTTCTTCTGAATGTTTAGATTTTGACATTTAAAAATTATTTACAGAATTGGTTTGTAATCACTCTATTGGCATATATTTAATTCTCTAATTGTCAAAAATTGATTATTACATTCATTTATTACCCACAGAGTGGTTGAATATACAAGAGGTTATCTTATAATGCATAGTGATACAAAGCTGAATGAAACAGCTTAGATATAACACATTTTTAGAGTGGAGCACCACTGAATTTCTTCACTCCAGGTGAGATCTTATTATAAGCACTATAGTTGCCATAATTTGTTGTGAAAGGGACAATATTTTGGGTAAATAGCCAGTTGTTAAAGATGAACATAGTAGTATTAAGTAGAATTTACTAACTGAATTTGAAAGGGATACTGGTATAATTTCCAAAAAGAAAGGTGTTATATTGCAAATATATCCCTGATTCGATTCACAGACTGTTTACATGTGCAAATTCTTGGTAGATATGTTATATGTCTTAATATAATTTGAATACAATGAATGAGAGTATTCAACATTTTATTTATTCATTTATTTATTTATTTTGTTTTTTGTGACAGGCTCTAGCTATGTGGTTCATGCTGGCCTTGAACTCTCTATGTAGCCCAGCCCAGCCTTCAACTTGCAGCCATTCTCCTGCCTCAGCCCCCCAAGTGCTGATATTACAGACATGAGTCACCATGCCTGGCTTCAACATTTCATAAATGAATAATTCCCAGAATTTAAAAACATCACTAATACATCTTCCTCATAATCTGCATAAAGTTTTTATATGAATTTAAATTAATTATTCAATCGGTAATGTATTATTTTTTCATTATTGTTTCTAGAATATTAATGGTGTGTTTTATTATGATATGAATTTTTAAAATGTCTATTAAAATATACTCCTAGAAATCAAAGACAACTGTTTTCCTGATTAAAGAATGCTAATGAGATTTTGGATATGAAGATAAAAATATGTATATTTTGTTTCAAGACTAAGAATAACACATACACATATTTGTATGTGTTATAAAATATATAAAATATATAGAAATATAAAAATAGAAATATAAAAAAGCAGCTAAACAGTCACACAAATATTTAAGATATATCTCTCAATACTTTAAAAGTACTTTGAAAAATACCTCTTAAATGAAATAGTCACTATCACACCCTTCAATTTTTTGCTGCTGAACTTTGAAGTGGCAGTGGAGATATGGATATACTGCAGACATAATCCCAGTCATATTATGATCATGTGTTTGTGGACAAAATGTAGAACAGAAACTATTTTTTTGGCATCATGGCACTCATTCTATCTCTACATTAATTTTCTAACATCGGTCAAATGAATCAGTATTTTTATGAGAGAAACAGAGAGAACAGAAATCCGTATTTAAGGAATGTCAGCGAGACATACTAATCCCAGAGAACATATTATTATACACTGTGTATCTAGCTCAATTTAACTTACAGAAGCTATCAAATTTTGCTACTTTATTGAAGGAAACCTAGAAAATGAGGATAGAAATGTCCTTCATCCCAACAGCAAAGACAAGTAGAAGACAAGCTAATTCAAGTCGAAGGTAGCAAATGTGCATTATAACAACCAGTAATGATTTGTTACTGTTACGTGTGTATGCAGGTGTCTTGTTTCTGTTTTTGTTTGCTCTTCTATGGCTGAATTCTTCATGTCTATATCTACAAGAAAATAAGCATCTGAAATATGGAGTGCAAAAGCATTTCCTAATTCATCTGGTCTAACTCCAACGAGAAGGTGCTTTTCCCCTTCCTTTGCCATCTTAATCACAATATTAAGGGACTATGTGGAAAGGAGTCACCAGTGATGATGAAAAAGTCATCCGTCTTGAGACAGGTCAAGATGTAAGATATTTACGGCAGACCTCCATATCATGTCTCCCTAACTGACACGAAATATGCAAAATGTATAAAGCACTCCTGCAACCGAGAAGAAGGAAAATCCTAACAACCCATTTAAACAGTAAACAAAGTTCTTAAATATACGTCTCTTTGGTGAAAACATGCAAGTAACTAGTAGATGTATGAATAGATTCTCACATTATAAATCATCCGGGAAAGGAAAATCAAGACTAAAATGAGCTATCACTTCACATTTCTTAGGATCCCTACTTATAATATACTATGTACAGGAACCTCATAACCTTGAAGAATGTAAACATTATATGTCATAAACATAAACTAAGACTAATAATAACAAAAATGAAAGCAGGGAAAGGAGATTTGGAAAGGGAGGGAGGGAGGTGGGTGGGAAAGGGAAGGGGACAAATAGAAACAAACTGTATTATGTGCATACTTCCCAAGATGACTCTAAACTTCAGCACTGTAAATATGTACTAATAAAATAAAATTCATAAATAAAGCAATTAGTCTCAGTAAGCACAGTAGTAAATTGGCGAGAATACAAAATGATATCACTGCTACAGAAAACAGCATAGCTTCCTCAAAATAATTAAAAACAGACTACCATGTGGTCCAGCTACCTCACTTCTGGAGATTATGCATACACGAACTGAAATCAGAATTTTAAACTAGTATCTACAATTTATGTATCTATTTATCTATGTTCTATGTTCATCACCACAGTAGATAATATATAGAAAAAATCTAAATGACCATTAGTGGATTGATGGAAAGTAAAATGTGGTATAACATGCTTCTGCTGTTGCTTTCTAGTTTCATTCCAATCTGGTGTGTCAGCTCCTTTTGCAGGGTTTCCATTTCTTTGGATATATTAAGGTTTTTGTTGTTGCTATGGCCATATCTATTTTGAATAAAAATAAATAAATTTCCAGAATAGGAAAAACTGTGAAGACAGAGAGGAGCTCAGAGGTGGTCTAGATTTAAGGGGGCAGGTTTGGGAGACGATAGCTAGTGGGTAGAGTGTTTTATTCTGAGATACTAAAAATGATCTAAATTTGATTGTGGTCATGGTTGTACAACTTTGTCAATGTGCTAAAACTTACTGAATCATACACTTTAAGTTTGTAAATTGTATCATATGTAAATTTTAGTTCAATAAAGCTATTATTTTAAAAAGCAGTGGTACAGTACATTGTTTTAAAAAAGAAAAAAGAAGGAAGGGTGTAGTGTCATACACAACAACATGGATGCAACTACAGGACGTTATGCTAACTGAAAATCTCCTGTAATAGATGAATTATTTCGGCTTGATTCCACTTGTATAAGTTATCTCAAGAGGTCCAACTCAATGCTATATTCTAGCAGATAGGGAAGGCAGAAACGGACTTGTATAAAGTCTCAGTTATACAAAATGAGCAAGTTCTAGGTATCACTTGTACAATGTTGACTACAGTTAACAATGATGTATTTTAAATTTACAATGTTATTAAGAAACCATATTTTCTGGTGGTCATTCATACTGCAGTTTTTAAATAATTCCCAGGGCTCCATAAGAAATAGTTAGGTTGCAAAACAGTTAATCTACATTTATATGATTCTCGAGGGCTTATTTGAATATAATTTTTTAAGAATATAGTACATTCTTGGATATATTATAAGTATGTATTCAAATAATAGGAAAACATCAAATACAGTAACATTCATATTTTTGTTAGATAATATTCACATGAAATTTTCATTTCCATTTAAATTCACACTAATATTTTAAATATCCTATATACAGCATATTTATTTTTGTGGTTCCAGTAGAAATAGTAAAATTTATCTAAAACTAAGGAGGCTGAAAGTTTATTATATTTTGTCACAGCCATTATGTGTGTTTCCTTTTTATCTTTGATCATTTCCTGGCCACCTTACTTCATCACAATAATTGTTGAATACACTGTGAACTTGACCTCCTAGAAGGAACGTAGTATTTCTAACCTTCTCGTATGTTCAGGAAAATCTCTCTTCATTTGGAGCTAGGTCACTGATCAGAGATAGTGTCACATGAAGTTCTTAGATCATGTGTTTTCAGGAGTACTAATCACGGTATTTCAAAAATACTTACCCTTCGGTAACACACGGATTCTATAATAATTTGCACAATGTGCATTTTATTTATAATGTGTGCTTAGCATCTGCTTTCCATAAGATTCATGGCACTACGAGTGAGAGGACAATCTTTGCTAGAGGTAAAATGATACAATGCAAGCTGGAGAGGCAAATGTCATCATTATGAACAACATCCTACCTGTGCCATTTGAGTATGAAGCATCCGGCTGATCTAACTATATTTTCAAAGCTGTCTTTCCATATCTGCTTTAGCATGATAAAGCAAAACATAATAATCATATTTTACTTTATGAAAAATGAATACCCTTTTTCATTTAGTGTCACCATCTACCCACGTGTAGTTAACATAATTACTCCTTGCATTGCTTTCAGACTCATTAACTACTTCGGAAAATCCCTAATAGTATATTCAAATTATATGTATGAGACCCTGAAATTATAGATCCTAAAGAGGCCATGTATCGAAGACTTCTTACTCCTGGTATTGGGATTGGAAAATAGGGCTTATGTCATTAAAGGAGAAACAAGTACTTGTTCATTTTTTGCTTTTTAGAAACACAGTATTTAGCATATATTTAACGATAAAATATAATCACTTTACACAGTTTTGATGAGCTTATTTCTTGAAAATCATTAAAGGTTTTGAAGAATATAGAACATGCATACAACACAGTCAATTGATTTATCATTCACTATCCTTTCTTGTTATTTAAAAATATATATACATTTTTTAGTTACTGGACAACTTAGCCACGTAGTTTCATGTTTGCAGTGATCCCCTGGTTAATACTAGTAACCAGTTAAAACCGATGCTTCGGTAGATTTGTATATGTGTGGCAGACAGCAGTGAAACAAAGGCGGTATTGTCTTGTATTAAGAGTGAGATACCAGAGAGCATGTCATGTGATGTTGTTAGATCATGTCGTTTCAAGAGTACTGATTTTCCAGATTTCAAAAATATGTATTCTTCAATAATACACACAAAAGAAAACAGAATTTAAAAAATGTTATATACTAGAAAGAACATGTAGCACGGCTGAATTTAGAAAAAGCCCAGAACAAGAGAAGCTGATCTGTGATACCCTATGTGCTGTTACCTGTCAGCCATGAATAAAATGTAACCCGAGTTGCTCTGGGGTGCTGGTCATGTTCTGCTCTTTGGAAGTAAAATTTCTTCTTAAAAAGGCTTCCAAAAGAAGAAGCAGGGCATAGAATGGCTTTCTGACCACTTAATAAAATACATGAAAATATATTTTACATTTTATGTTGTGAAAAAATATTTGCATTAGATACACATTTTCAACATAGAATGGTAGACATAATCATCATATTAAAGTGCTGGCTCTGATTACAACTATTAAGATAATATTTCTGTAGAATTATAAGAATTTTGTGTTAAAAGTTTAGGATAAAAGGATACAAGTATATTTACTAACGTTGCACAATGAAGTCAATAAATACAATAAGTTGTTTAAAATGACTATATGTTAAATGGTTGATTTTACTTTTCTAATTCTGCTTTTGTCTATTTTCAAATTTTTAATGTTAATAAGAATTATTATTACCTAAAACTCGTTCATAGTACTGCCCATTTCAATTGGTCCAATGACTCTAAGACTGGGTTTTATTTTGTATAAGTAAATTTACATGCAGAGTAAATCACATTGTGGCACTATTTTTAAGGGGGAATCCACTGGATATCTAACCAAGACAGGACATGAATCAAGAGAAGTTGATTGCCATAATTATATATATATATATATATATATATATATATATATATATATATATGTATATATATATATATATAAAATAAAGAATTTTCAATACCATAGTTTCATAAAATGATTTTTTAAAAATAATAACTCTTTTTTCAATGTATACTTTGCTGATGTAATCATATACCATGAAATTACAGCTTGTTATTAAATTAACTTTTGGTGCTTATTTATTTATTGATTTATATTTTACTTTATTTTAATGGTACATTTTAGACATATAGTGATGCTATTCATCATTGGGGATTTGCACCTGTATATGATATATCTTGCTGCTTCTTTTTTTCCCATTCCCCTCCCCTCCCTTCAACCCTTCTTCCCTCCTTATTTACAAAAGTTTGTTTCCATTTTTTTCCCTCTATTGTTTTTTCTCTTGTCCCTCTGTTCCTTTCCCTCTCCTCCTCCCTTCTTCCCCTTCACATTTGAGCAATTTCTTCCCTTTCTCAATATAATACATTCTAGTCTTTATTTACAATTTCGATTTCTCACACCAGAGAAACAATGTGGTATTTAAACATGTGCGTCCAATTTATTTCACTTAAGAGTATGGTCTCAAGGTGCATCCATTTACCTCAAAATATCACAAAGCTTATTGTTCTTTATGGCAGTGTAATACTCCATTGCATAAAAAAAAAACTTCTTTATCCATTCATCGGTTGATGGGCATTTGGACTGAATTGTTCAAAACAGAAGTATTCATGCACCAAGGTATTACTTCATTGTGAACAATATGAATGCTAATTTATATGTATTTATAATGAGAGATGATCTTTTGGAGGTACAGTGCAAGAAGCAATGTGCATACATTCTGGTGGTGAATGTAGTTGAGAAATGTGAATGATAGTGTTCATTTTTCCATGGTGGAGCCACGCAACGAAACCTTTCTTTTAAGAATATTTATATAAAGGAAAATTAAGGAAACATAAAATCTCAAAATGACAAAAAGTAGAGCATAAGGGCCCCATGCACCAGGTAAGGCCCTTACCTCCAATCCACACATACTTATTTTATTTCTAAAGGTAACACTATTCTGAACTTCATCATCAAGGAATGGAGCCTGGGAAGTTTAGTATTTCTTATGATCAGCTAACAGAGCCCTTAAAATGGTTATCTCTTGACTCCCGGAAAGATGTGAGTGCTAATTCTCACCTCGCTGCATTCTCTGAGATAGCACGTGGAGCCAAGACACTGCCAGGTAAAGAGCACTGAGCTGTAGCACCGTGATTCAACGTCCTCAGTCGGTGCTTTCTGACATATTGTTGCTGCAGCAGAGCACTCCATTTGTAGAAAATATCTTCATTTACAAAACTCTATTCTTTTTATTATTCATTAATTTTTACTAGTGCATATTTGCAGTTCATAATGTTTGCATCTCTTGTGTGTAGAATTGGTACACAATCAATTTTAAGTCCTCTTGTCAGCCTCCTTCGCTTCCTTCCTTTTCCTGTCCCTCTATCTCTCGATGCCCTGCCCATTTGGAAAAAAAAAAAAAATCTCTGTAGTTCCTATTATATTTTATTTTGCTCTTTATTTATAATTTAGGTTTCTCATATAAGAACAACCATGCAATATTTAAGCTTGTGTGTCTGATTTATTTCACTGAACATTATGTTCTCAAGCATAACCATTTTCCTACAAGTGACTCAAATTTATCATTTTCATGACCAAACTGTATGCCATTGTAGGTAGATACCACAATTTCTTCATCAATCCATCTGCTGATGGGCATATAGGCTGCTTCCAAAATTTAGCTATTATGAAATGTGCTGCTATAAACATGGGAATGCACGTACCACTGTAACATGGTATCTTTAACTCTTTTGAGAAGATACCTACGAGGAGACTATCTGGGTGAAATGAAATTTCTAGTTTCAGTTTTTTTGAGGAATCTATTTAACTCCAGTACTCTATTACCTTTGGCTGCAGCAGCTCACACAAAGTCTGAAATGATCGAGGTAAGGACTTGTTTTTATGGAGATAATTTTTTTCTTATTAAACAATGAAAATGCCTAGATTGACTGCTTTAGTTAGATCCTGGAGAGTAGAAGTTCTGGGTAAAACTCAGTATTTAATACAGTTCCCTCGCATAATGATTTTGACACAACCGAGTGTGGTTTTGACATAGGGAATTTTAAAACATTAACGTAAAGCAGTGAATCTCAACATTTATTTCTTTTTTATAAATGAAAATATTGAGGCTCATCTCATCTGGGGGCAATGAAGTATAAATTTTGGGAAATAAAGTCAGGGAACTGACAGGCATGTTGAAATCTGGGAAGCTGCGTTCGAACAGGTGTTTTTCAAGTGCTGTCACCAGGCCAGAGAGAACGTCCATGTTGTTGGGGACTCAACAGAGGGACCCAGTAATGCATTTTGGCCGGCTCTGTAGATGAGGCTGATCTGTGCTAAAGTCTGACAACTGTGAACTGCACTGTTAGGGAGACATACAAGGAAACTGATGTGAATATTGGCAAGAGAAATTACTACAGCAGAAAAGAAATTAACCAACTAGAAATTGCTAAATTTATTGTAAAAATTCTTTCCTAGAAGAATTATGTGTCACTCTAAATATAAATAACTAATTGCAGACTCTTACAGCACCCTTCCTATTTTTAAAGTCATATACCACCATTATTAAAGATGAGTGCAGAAAAAAATTTTAATTTATTAACTTAAATTCATATAATGTATTTCACATTCAGGAAAGGTTTTCTACAATCATCATTTAATTTTATTCTCTAATTCACCAAGAATGTATGAAGAAAATGTCACACACACTTTTTATAGACTAGAAGGAATATTGAAGCCTACAATGAAATTTCTTTCTGAAAATCCCTTGGCAAAGAATAACTAAAGGCAGTTTGGCTATGAATCTAGTGATCCAGTGTACCTGTTTTGAGGAAGATCAGAGAGGCGATCAATTTTGCTTTGCAAGTATAAATGGTCAAGAATTTTATCATTTATATATGTTTTCTTTATATACATATATAATATACATGGAGAGAGAGAGACAGAGCGAAATTGTGTATGACATTAGATTCCCTATCATTATAGAAAAGGAAGTGGAACTTTTAAACGAAGCACAGAATTATAATTAAAACAATCAAATCCAAGATCTCTAAAAAGATTGTGAATAGATTGTAGACTGCTTAAGAGTAGAATATAATCAAGCAAATCCAAAGAGAATTTGACAGAAACTTCTCCTGTCTTAATTATATGCACGGGTGCAATACAGCCTGTAATAAAGAGGGATCATCTTATTTTGTTTTTAACAGACTGAGTCTTATTATCTTGCCATTCATCATAACAAATATTTACCTTAAAATCTGTGTGTGACCAACCTCATAACTTTTCTTTGCAAACTATCTACATGTAAATTTCCCATTAAAAACAAGAGCTTATTCAAAGCCCATTGGATTTTCTAATTGTATACCCATACTTAGGTCTACATTTGAGAGAAAATAAACTCAATTACCACCAACACACCCCAATTAAAAATAAATCCAATTTGTTTCAGTTATATAGATATAGAAACATGTGAACCAGATTACAATGTAAATTGAAAGCATGGACAATACTGTCAATTTATACATCTTTCTTTTCATATATCACTGACATATGCTACAGGGTTGTGCTTTTTTTTTTTTTTAATTAAATTTCAGGGTCCACATCAAGGTATACAGAATTTTCATGAAAGAAAAAGAACCAAAAAAAAAAAAAAAAGAAAACAAATTAAATTGGGTACTCATTGTATGTTGGGCATCCTGTTTGGTCTTGAGAATTCAGTAATAAAAACTAAATGTATGCTTCTTTGGGGAAAGACATTTCAAGTGAGGTAAATGTCACGAATGAATGTGGAAGTAAAGACAACTATGGATCTGACTGTGACAAGGAAGAAGAATACGCCCTTCCTCTGCAGGTTGCATTTCAGCTGAGAACAAGGAATGTATTCAGCACATGGCCTAGACGTGGAGGAAAGATTTCGTTCAGAGAGCATGCTCAAAGGCGTGAAGAACATGGCTTATTTTCAGAACAGCTAGAAGAAAAGTGAGTATAAATTAACAGTGTCCTGAAAAAGAAAACATGAGCTATTTCTATTTCCCTGCAGGGCAGATATGGCTTTTTGCCACAGGCCCGTAAAGAGACATGAGAGGATATTAATCTTTATGTAAACATTTTAATATGAGGGATCAAGTAATGATGCAGTATGAAGAATAAATTCAACGAAGGCATGAATGGGGAGCTAATAAAATAATGTCTTACTTTTGCTTGTGATGGGGACATTAAGGATATGTGGGATCCAATGGGCAGCACAAGAGAGAAATGTGAAATTGTGAAATGGAAAGATTGAATGAGTGATTAACTAATAAGATAGTACATCAGGAAGTTGATGATATCTTGATATGAGTGTTGAAAAAGGTGGCAGTGATATTCATTTTAAGAACTGCAGTAGGAAACTGGAAAAGAAGCAGGTTTGGGATGATTCACATAGGAAATGGTCCAGTTAGGGATTTACTAATTTTGAGAGATTAAGACAAGTCTTGATGCAGATCTATCTTCAATTTTTCAATTTTCTAATTTTGATTAGTGTTCAAGTGGTCCACAAATCACAATTTTAACAGAGTTCAAAGTACCTTTATTGACACTTGTTAAATACCAATATATTTTGAAATTGTTTCCATTGTATTTAGATAGCTATCTTTATCAGAATCACGTAAACAAGATATCAGTCAGATCTATCAGATATTCTATTTCATTACTGTTCTGCACAGTGACAGAAATGTTGTGTTGCGTGATGTAAATTATATGAGCCTAACCTACAGCTATACAAACATGGGGGAGTTTTTCAAAGTTTCTAACCTTCAGTGACTATCTGTAAAATAAGGAAACTGATACTTGCTTTTGGATGAACATAGATATATATTACACAACCATGTTCAATAAATGTTCAGTTTTATTATACCAGAAGTTTTGAAGTAGGTATTTCGTTGCTGTTGATTTTTCAATCTTAGTTTTCCAATCTTAGTTTTTGAGTAAATGAGCATTAAATTTAATGAAAGTCATCAATAAAATATTGACAGATTAGCAGATTGTAGGGCAGAATGCAATACGTATTATTTGGGTTATTATGAAAAGTCACTGTGTATAATTAAATACTTGTTATATACTTTATGATAAAAAATAAGTCAATGAGAAGAAAAGAGATAAGGGCACGGTATTTTTGGAATATTTGGGATGCACATTATGGTAGATGTGTAATTTATAGCTGGTATCTTATCTAAATCTGAAACAATCGTTATTGTTGCTAGTCACGGAGTAGTAACTGAAACTCCAACAGATTTGAATTACTCTTTCTAGATAATTCAAACATTTCATAAAGAAAATGTGCTTTAATGAAGATCTCTTTGGGGACAATGTCCATCCACATAATGCATTGAGAAAAGACCTTTTGATGAAGATCTGTTTGGGGACAGCTTCCATCCACGATATTTTAATGTATCCTGAATCACTAAAAAGAAAGTTACCCAAAATCTTTCCATTTAAGAAGCTTCAATGACAGGAACGAGATATTGATCTCAGGGAAAAAGCATGCCAAGCCATTTTCTCACACGGAGACTCTGATACCTAATTTCAAGATTCTTGTTATTGATTCCCATTCCATCCCTAGAAAAACAGTTTATTGATATGCCTGTTTATGTCCATTTGTTTTCCACAGGAATAATATATATTTAAAAAGTTATGTGTTGTAGTGTTTTATGCTCGCTGTTTTCTGTGGAAATGGGATGGCCATGTCTAGCAATGAAGTGCATATTTCATAAAATACCCAAGAAGATAACAAAAAAAAAAATGTTGCCAGCCCTCAAGTCTGTAGTACTAACAGAAAGAAATAATGACACATTTAATCCTACTGGCTCTTCCTGAACAACCTGTAAATCGTGTAACCCAGAATTGAAGCTGCTAAGTGTTTGACATGTTCTCAGTCATCAAGAGAGTTAGAAAATGCTTTTGCATATTGGTCCAACCTAGAAAATTCCATACATAGTAGACACAGCTTATATTTCATTTTTATCTCTGTCAAAATTGACAAAACTAAAAGATGCCACCATCCAAATTATAGTGACCTATTTGCTTTAGGGAATACCAATATAAAGTATTTTATATTCTCTGATTTTAGACTGTTGAAACCCCCAAATACAGGATGGAGCAGATTGGAAATGAATGGTGAATCCTATTCTCTTTCCCTCACATATGAAACTATTTGTATCTACATAATGCATGATAGCAGCAGGTGTTTGCAAGACATAAGTTCACACACCCACAGGAACTCACAACTTTATATAGGTTCTAAATAACTAAATAGTTACATTTGGTATGCAGCACACAGAGCAGTAGAACAGATGATTTTGCAGCATTGAAGTCTTTTGAAAACTCTTTTTACATTCTCCTACTCAGATTGTTGATGGATTTTTAGTTTGGAAACTGGCAGCATTGCCTGGTCTAACGACTTTGAGGCTGCACACCCCTAATACTTGTCATATACCTAAATGAAAACCATAATATGGCACTAACATTTAGTATTAAATTCCTCAGTTCATTTGCATTCACCTCCCACTAGTCCTATTGTCCTATTTCTTTTTATGCTATAGTACATGATTAATTTATTTATTCAGTTTTACATTTGAAGCTTACATTTAAGAGGCAACATTTCCTTTAAGGAGAGATAAAGAGACTGACTTATTTGATGTTTTCAGCTTGAAATTTGGTTAACAATAAGTACTTCATGGTAGTAGAATAATTGCATACTATAAAATATCTACAAAACTACTTGGTGATTATATATGTGTGTGTATATTTTAAAGAAAATACACAAAATATAACAACATTTGTAATTTTATGGCAAAAAAGTACATACATGCATACTGATCATTTGATTTTTCTAAATTTCTAGTACTTATATTTTTCCTAAAGTATTTACTATTCATTTGATGATTTGGGCCCCGATGTTATTAATTTAATGTTATAAATCTCTTTTAAGAAATAAGATTTAGGGCTGGGGATTTAGCTCAGTGATTAGAGTGCTTGCCTTGCAAGCACAAGGGCCTGAGTTCGATCCCCGGCACCACAAAAAAAAAAAAAAAAAAAAAAAAAAAAAAAGGAAAAAAAAAAGGAAAAAGATTTTGAATGTAAATAACTTAGTACACAAATGTTAAGTAATCTTATAAATATATGTTTCAGAAAAATGAATGGATTTTACCTTCTCATATTCCCTTTAGAAATCATATTTAAACTTAATTATGAAGCACAAAATGACCCTGAGATATTAGCATTGTCTTACCGTCTGGGTGTTCTCATGACTTCTGTCTGGGCTCTGTGTTACCCATGATGGTAATCACTCTTCATTATTTCAGTGGAGATATTGTGATGGGTAAGAGTGCTGTCTTTAGCCATTCGTTGGTTGTTGGGCATTTAGGTTGTTTCCAAGACTTAGCTATTACAAATTGTGTTGCTATGAACATGGTGGTACATATGTCCTTGTGGTATGATGATTTTGGCTAAAGAAAATGTGGTTTTTCTACACTATGGAGTACTACACTGCCATAAAAAAGGATAAACTAGAGTCATTCATATATAAATGGATGTTTCTTGAGAACATACTCTTAAGTGAAATAAATCGGACACTCATGAGCACGCATCGAATTGTTTCTCTGATATGAGAGACCATAATTGTAAATAAGGACAAAGAGGTGT
>PVJO010002386.1:55654-145416 GCA_004026905.1 Hystrix cristata | reverse complement strand
TAAATTTGGGAGGTTTGATCTTTTTGAGTTCTTTATATATTCTGGATGTTAGACCTTTATCTGAGGGACAGCCGGCAAAAATTTTCTCCCAGTTTGTGATTTTTCGTCCTACTCTATTAGTAATTTCTTTTGCCGTGCAAAAGCCTTTTAATAGGATGTGGTCCCAAGCATCAATTCTTTGAATTGTTTCCCGTGCAGTGGGTTCTGTTCATAAATTTTTTTCCAACCCTTATGTCTTCAAGAGTTCTTCCTGTTTTATTCTCCGGGAGATTTAGTGTTTCTGTTTTAATGTTTAGATCATTGAGCCATTTTGATTTTAGCTTAGTACATGGTGAGAGACATGTATCTAGTTTTAGTTTTCGGCATGTGGTAAGCCAATTTTTCTAGCGCCATTTATTAAAGAGGCTGTCTTTCTTCCAGTGAGGGTGTTTGGCTCCTTTGTTGAAGATGAGATATTTGACTGTGTTCAGAGTTATTTCTGCATCTTCCAGCCTGTTCTATTGGTCCTTGGGTCCTTCTTCGTGCCAATGTCATGCTATTTTTATCACAGAAGCTTTATAATATAATTTCAAGTCTGGGACTGTGATGCCCCCTGCCTTATTCCTGTTGCCCAGAATTGTTTTTGCTATTCTTAGTCTCTTCTGGTTCCAGATAAATTTCATGATTGCCTTTTCTAATTCTGTGAAGTATGTTATTGGTATTTTGATTGGAATTGCATTAAATCTGTATAGTAATTTAGGAAGTATGGCCATTTTCACTATGTTGGTTCTTCCTACCCACGAACATCGGATATCTTTCCATTGTCTGAAATCCCTTTCAATTTCCTTTTTTAGAGTACTGTAGTTTTCAATAAAAAGATCTTTTACTTGTTTTGTTAGATAGATCCCTAAGTATTTCATTTCTTTCGATGCAATTGTGAAAGGAATTATCTTCTGTTATTTCTCAGTGAGTTTGTTATTGGTATATAGGAATGCTATTGACTTTTGGGTGTTGACTTTGTAACCAGCTACGTAACTGAATTTAGTTATTAAATCTAGAAGTTTTTTGGTGGAATTCTTGGGGTCTTCTATGTAGAGTATCATGTCATCCGCAAATAATGATAGTTTAACTTCCTCCTTTCCTCTCTTTATTCCTTTTAGGGTTTTTGGGCAAAAAAATTTTGCCAGCTATCCCTCAGACAAACGTATAACATCTAGAATATATAAAGAACTCAAAAAAATCAAGCCCTCCAAATTTAAAGACCCTATCCAAAAATGGGCATCTGAAATGAATAAACATTTCTCGGATAAAGAAATAAAAATAGCAAATATATATATGAAAAAATGTTCAACATCATTGGTCATTCAAGAGACGCAGATCAAAACAACACTAAGATACCATCTCACTCCAGAAAGAATAGCTATTATCAAGACATCAACCAATAACAAGTGCTGGCGGGGCTGCGGGGAAAAAGGAACCCTTCTCCACTGTTGGTGGGAATGTAGACTGTTCCAACCACTGTGGAAATCAGTGTGGAGATTCCTCAGAAAACTACAACTAGAGGTTGCATTTGACCCAGCTATTCGTCTGCTTGGTATCTTCCCAGAATTAAAATCATCATACCACAGTGATATGTGCACAACCATGTTCATAGCAACGCAATTTGTAATAGCTAAGTCTTGGAAACAATCTAAATGCCCAACAACTAATGAATCGCTAAAGAAGATATGGTTTTTCTACACAATGGAGTACTACTCTGCCATAAAAAAGGACAAACTAGAGAAGTTTGCAGATAAATGGATGTTCCTTGAGAACATACTATTAAGTGAAATAAATCAGACACTTATCAGTACACATTGAATTGTTTGTCTCATATGAGAAACCATAAGTGTAAATAAGGACAAAGGGGTATAATAGATACTATGTTAAAAAAAATAAGATAGTATTCAAAAGAAAGGAGAACTAGATAGGGAAAAGGGGGATAAAGAAAGAAGGTTAAAAGAAAAATAAAAGGGAAAAAAAATGGAAAAATGTAAATAAACCTGTTGCAAATAGGGAGGGGTGGGTGAATGGAAGGGAGGGGAGGGGAAGAGGGGGGAAAACCAAGCTACACCATGTACAGGTACAAAATAACCATGTTGATTATGATCATTAGGTATACAATGTACCAATACATGTTCTTGGTAAAAAAAAAAATTTTTTTAAATAAAATAAATAAATTTAAAGATACAATATTTTTTGCTTTTATAAATATATTTGGAATGGATATAAATGATGACTTAATATACCCACAGTCTCAACTAGCTACTCAGGAGACTAAGACAGGATGGTCACTTCAGCCAGGGAGTTTAGAACTTGCCTGAGTGACATACTAAGATGGCCCCTGCCTCCTCACTCCCCGACTATTTCAAAGCAAAAGCAAAAAAAGGGACTAGGGGTATAGCTCAGAGGGAGAGCACTTGCCTAGTATGCACAAGGCCCTGGGTTTGATCCCCGGCAGAAAAAAAAAAAAAGTCAACCATAAATATATTGTTACTGCATAAATAAATATATTCATTTAGCAATTCACTATCACATATAATATATAAATAATTGTATCTGTACCCACACACATCTGTACAGTATATGTGACAATTCGGTGTCAGCAGAGAATTGGGAAACAAAATATGCCAGTAACTAAAGTACCCTTAACCCCTAGATTTTGGTTTCCAAGTTCGATTTCCCACTAAAAGGAACCTGGACTCCTTGGAGAAATGGCTGATTCCAGGAATATAGCTGAAAACATCTTGTACCAAAAGAACAAATTTAAAGAATGGTGGAAAGGTGTCAAAAGTACGTAAGAGTCTGACTGAACAGGCTCCCAGGGGCCCAATCAGGAGCAATTTGAGCAAACTAAGGTTAGGAACTGACTATAACCTACTGAAGAAAATAAGAAGTCACGCCAGCCATGTGGTGCATGCCGGTAATCCCAGCACTCTGGGAGGCTGAAGCAAGAGGATCGCAAGTGTGAGCCCACACCGGACAACTTAACTACTTGGCAAGACCCTATTTCAAAATAAAAAATAAATTTTCAAAGAGCTAGGGATGTTGCTCAATGTGGAGGCCCTCTGCTCAATGCCCAATACCACAAAAAATAAAAAATAAAACAATTAAGACTTCAGGAGTATATAACTGATGAAGATGCGAAAAATTCTGTCTTACAGTAAGATACCAATTAACAAACATAAAAAAATAATAAGGAGTTGGCAGCTGTTCTGGTTTACATCCAGATGTTTCCCTCCCCGCCTCGGAGGCAGGGGCTTCTGCAAGGTGAATGGTTATGCGCGTGCTACAGCTGGCTTGGTGCCGGGTGGTAGGGCCTGTTGGAAGGGAGGGGGCGCATCACCCTGGGAGTGACCTGTGGGGTTTATCTCCCTCCCTGGTTCCTCCCTTCTAGCTCTGCTCACCATGAGGGGAGCAGCTTTGCTCCACCTAGACCCTTCATGCTGCCAACCATATAGGGACTGAAATTTCTAAAATGTGAGCCAAAATAAACCTCTCCTTAAGTTGTGGGTATCAGATATTTTGTCCCAGAGACAAGGTAACTGACTAAGACTGCAACCATAATAGTAATTAATAGCTTTTTTTCAGGCAATGGATTCTAAAACTGGTGTGCAGTACAAAAGTATGATGACAAACAACATATTTACAGTTTTATAATTCTCTCCCACAAGATACTTATTAATTACAACAGAAAAGATAGTAACTTCCCAGCAGATAAATAGGTAAACAAAAGAGATATTTCTGTCCTCTTACACCTCACACTGTGTATCTTCAAACCATTAGAATGAATCTAAACGAATGAAAAATCAACTTCTGATATGAAGGAAATGCTCAACAAATGTTAGTTAGCTTGTATTAGTAAAACACAACTGTACAACAAACATTAATGAATTCACAACAGACTTTTATCATTACACATCTTCTTATTCAAGAGATACTGAAAGTTCAACTACTACCAGATAAATGTCTGCCAAAAAAATAGAAACAAACCTAAAAGAAGTAAAAAAGAATAAACACCTCCCTGAAAAGGCTGAGAACAATGAATCCAATGAAATCATTAAAAACGAATCATGTCCAGGGCATGTCACTTTGATACACCAGAACTACTTAACCTCATGTTTCTGAGTAGAAATACGATTAAGTCCTGTTTGTTATTTCAATCTCCTATATAAAAAGAGTATGAAAAATCCTTTCCATTATTTACGAATTAGGAAAATAATGTTTCTGTAGATGAATAAGGACCCTAACCGTTAATGTTACAATTTACTACACAATGAGGATAAGACAGCAAAAAATTCATCTTTCTGTTTCTAGTTGCTACCAGATTACTTACGGCTAAATTGTGACCAACTACAGTGTTTTCTGGACTTTCTGCATAATCATCCCCTAACGTTTTATTGCACAAACTGTTCTCCTTGTTTTAATGGTTTTATTGTATTTGTGCTTTTTATTGTCTGAAGACTCAATTCTTTGTGGCAGGAGGCCTAGTGTAAATAATAAATGAGAACTTCAGGGCCCAGGAACCTAAAGGACACAGAGGACAAAGTCAACAGGAGGAGTGAGAACATCAGAAAGGGAAGAATCAAAACACAAACTCACTCACTTCATCGTTTTTCATAAGAATGCACATTACAAAGCTATGTCCTCTAGGGTTCTGCCTTCTAAGATGTAAGCCGCTTCTTTTTAGTAAGTTTCTTTGGCTTTTAGTTTTACTTTTGGGGGGGGGGTGCTGGGGATCGAACTCAGGGCCTTGCACTTGCTAGGCAAGCACTCTACCACTAAGCTAAATCCCCAGCCCCTGGCTTTTAGGGTTAAACATGTTTACAGCAACACAAAAAATACTGAACATAAACTAGTAGAGAGCAAAACTTAATGAGCAGTTAACAGTATCTACTATGTACAAATGTAATTCAAGATGGGGGGGCATTCTTCTCATAAAATATTCTTATGAGATTTAATTCAGAATTTGAAATTCATCTCAAAGGAAAGAAAAATGAGAAGGGAGAAGTTTGCTACATAAATGGTGAGAGCATAGTGAAGAAAACATGAGAGGTTTTGTTACCCATCCAAGAGGCCACCATGTTTCAAAAGCAACAAACAATATTCTCAGAATTACTATTGGTCAGAAAAAACACCTTGCATGTACTCTTCCTTTAAAACTTACTGAAAGACACATTTCTATGAGCAAGCTAAAAAGAGGCAGAGTGTAAGGACAGGGAAGTTGTGATATAATTTAGGATGCTATAGAAAACTATTAAAGTAAAAATAATTGCTTTAAGAATTGTGTCAAAATTGAACACAAAAATATTAATTTGAAATTCATCAAAAATAATATCAATTAGTAAAGGACTGAGGCATAGCTATGTACATAAGATAAACTCGGACAGACACACAGGAATGTACAGCGCTGATGGGTTAGGTAAGTGCTGGTTCTATAGATGTTCAATGCAAAATTCTTTCAACTTTGCTGCATGTTTAAAATGTTGGAGAAGTAAATGTAAAACATTTTTGAAAAACAAATGTACAGTACAAAAAGAAAAGCCCAGCAATAATGAAAATGTGAATCCATAACAAGAAACTCATATAGAAAAAAAAAACCCACAAAAGAAATTAAAAATAGCTTGTCTTTCAACAACAAGGAGTCAAAATCTTTGAAATCGTCTTCAATTTTATTGGATCAGGTACATTTTTAATGAACCTCTCTACCCACCGTAGAAAATTCAAGACGCACACTCTGTAGAGAAAATAACAATAAAGAAACACTAGTAGAACAAAACAAGTAGCAGACATCCAGTGAGTTAAGACCATAAATGTAACTGGCTAATGTTCACCTGGACAAGATGAAAGGTAAAAAAAAGGCAAGAAAACATAAAATAGACAAATAAGAGACTTGACCAGTTGTATATTCAACACATATTATAAAACTAGTAGTTTCATAATATGGTGATGGTGAAATTACATACTAGTGGAAAAAAAAGGACAACTGTTAACTACTTAGAAAACAGTAAATTGGTCTCTAACCTCATACCATGCACTAAAACATCTAAATGGTTAAAATCTTTTTAAAAAGAAAAAAAAAGTCAAAGGATACAGTGAAAAGGCAACTTACAGAATGGGAGAAAATGTTTGCAAACTGAATGTCTGATGAAGGGTTAATATCCAGAATCTAAAAGAAATTTCTGTAATTCAACAACAAAAATTATAAATAATTCAATTTTTCAAAAAAACAAACGAAGAACTTGAGTAGGCATTTTTCCAAAGAAGATATTCCAGCAGCCAACAAGCATAATGAAAAGATGTTCGGACAGGTGTGCTACACCTGTAATCCTCACACTCAGGCAGGAGAAGGCAGGAGGACTGCAAGTTCGAGCCCAGCCCAGCAACTTCAGAAGATCCTGTTTCAGAATAGACAAGGCTTGGGGATATAGCTCAGTGCAAAGGCCCTGGGTTCGGTCTCCATCAACACACACGCACATGCACACACATATGGAAAGCACGAAAGAGAAAAGATGAAAGATGCTCAACATCACTCATGTTTAGGGAAATGCAAATTAAAACTACGGTGAGATATCACCTCACACCCATTAGGATTACTACTACCGTATCAAAAAGTAAGCGTTGCCAAGAATGTTGGAGAACTGGAACTCTCGAACACCATTACTAGGAATGTAACATCTCATGCTAATTCAGTAAACAAAACACTAAAGCCTCATTCAAAAAATGAGTACTGCAGGCAACAAAAAATTTACAAAAGACATAAAGTTATTCTACTAGAACCTAGACCCCTTATAAAATAGTCCAAAATTCACACAAAGACTCAAAAATGTTCTTCACATATAGGGAAAAAAAGGAAACAGTGTGAATACTGTTTGTAAATAAATAATGGTATTATGTATTCAATCAAACATATAGCCACAATGTTTATGAAGAATATTAATCACATGGGAAAATACACCACTGTAACATTAAATAGAATTTTAAAAAGCAAGATACTAAAACAAAAAAAGCAAGATACTAACTTAGTGACACAGTTTTAGCCCAATTACATTGAACAGATACAAATATGTAATAAACGTATAGGTATACAGAAAAAAAGATGGAATGGCATCAAAATTTAACAGCATTTACAGTTTAATTTTTCCTCAGAATTCTCTATATTTTTAAAATTCTATATAAAAAAAAGAAGAAAATACAGTAAGCAATGAGTGTTTAACTATTCATTCTACAATTTAAAAGCTCAACTCTACTCACCTCTTGTCATGGCTGGATTAAACAGTCCCAGCACTGACATGCTAGAATAGGCACTCAAGTCTTCATATAAATTCCCATGTAAATATTCTTCTGCTTCTTGGATGGATGTTATATTCACTGGACATGAAATCCTGTTGCTGGATAAATATATAACTATATTCAAAATGAATTTTTTAAAAAAATTTTCAGTTTGTTAAAAACATTTGAATTTACCAAACAATTTATTACATAGGATAAATTCTAACAAAATAAGAACAATTCAATATTCTTTTATTCCCCTTCTTGGTATCTTCCCGAAAGAATTAAACTGATATATGTACATCCATGTTTATAATGGCACAGTTCATAATAGCTAAATCTCAGAAATGTCCTGAATATCCACCAACCAATGAATGGATAAAGAAGATGTGGGTATTTTTTCATACAATGGAGTACTACTCTGCCATAAAGAAGGATAAGCCTGAGCCATTTCTAGGTAAGTGGATGCACCTTGAGCCCATACTCTTAAGTGAAATAAATTGGAGACACATCTTTAAATACTGCATTGTTTCTCTGGTGTGAGAAACTGAAAGTGTAAATAAGGGCTAAAATGTATTATATTGGGAAAAGGGAAGAAATTGTTCAAATGTGAAGGGGGAAGAAGGGAGGGGGAGGGGGAAAGGAATGGAGGAACAAGAAAACAACAGAAGGAAAAAAATGGAAACAAAGGTTTTGTAAATAAGGAGGGGAAGAGGAGTTGAAGGGTGGGTGGGGAATGGGGAAAAAAAAGCAGCAGCAAGATCTGTCATGTACAGGTGCAAATTCCCTATGATGAATGTTATCATTATGTATATCTAAAACACACATCTAAAATTTAAAAATCAGCTTCACTAAACAAAATAACTATTTCCCCAGAAATGATCTAATACACACAGCCCCTTTTTATGAATATTTACTCTGTGATCAGCTCTAGTAACTTCCCTCGCCTATTCAAAGTGTATCCACACAGCACGAGACTCAGAACTTCTGCAGACCCCCAAGCAGAGACTCTTCCAGTGAAGCTGAGTACTTACAGCTGGATGAACTTCAGGAGCGCGTCAGCTCCTAACACACCAGCGTAAGATTCAGGATTCTCACCCCTCTTGTATACCTTTACAGCAGGAAACTCGGTAACATTCTGCTTGGTACATGTGTCTGGCCAGTCTGCACAGTTTATTCTAGTAAGAAGCAGAGTGGACTTGCCTAGATGAAAGGAAAATGCACATTTAAAAAGAAATATTAATGTGGCCATCTGCTTAGAACGCTCAGTATCTTCCTATCCCATTCTTATTTTAAAAATCTCAGTATGAGACATTCCTGCTGGAATACTCTTCCTTTGATTTTTGTAACACCTCTCCCTTTTAGCTTTTTTTCCTGTCTCTTGGCTTCTCTTTTTTGGTCCTCTTGGTGGGAGTTCCTCATGGCTCCGCTTAAACTGTCTTCTTGCTCTACACTCAATTCCTAGACAATGTCAATAACCACCAATGATCCAAAGAATCCTAAATCTGTGTCTCTGGCCCTGACCCCTCCTTGAAGTTCCACAGCCTGCATCCTTAACGGCCTTCTCTGTTTCCTGTGAATGGAATCATTCTCAAATCCTACAATGGTTTCTTCCCTGGGTCGACTGGTGAAGGCTGTTACTCTTATGCAACCCAGAAAAGAAAGCACAATACCTCCCCATTCAAAAGGCCCCCGTGTCTAATCAACCAGTGTGTCTTTTAATTTTACCGCTTCAATTTTAAGTATCTCTGATTACTGTCCATTTCTCTTTATGCCAGCACTGTGTCAGCATTTCTACTAAATAACTACAATAGGCTTCTAGTTCATGCCCCTGAATTCAACATCTCTACAATAACACTAGAGTTAGCTTTTCAAAACTCCAATCCCTTCTGCTATCCATCCACACACTCCCAGCCCTGTTTTGGTTCCGGTCCCCGCACGCCAGCTTTGCAGAGTTAGGTCTGTCTCGAGATGTGTGCCTACTTCAGAGCCTTCTCTTACACATGCGCCGATAGAACCACGCTCCCTTCCTCACCTCCATGTGTGACTGCACACTCATTCTCGTGGTTATCTGACTAACGTCTCTACCAGGAGAGGTCCTTGAAAGAAGGGACTCTGTCTGGTTCACTCAACATTTACTCTCAATACCTACAGCGACCCGTGCACATGAAAAAATGACAGACAAGAAACTCATCTAGGGCTTCAGAAATCCAGCCCCAGTTAAGTACTGCATTTCTCAGTTTAAAACAACACATAGTGGAATTCGATGGAGAATTTCCCACTTTTGTATAATAAAACATGTAAGTTTTTCTAAAATTGGTAAATCACAGCATGAAAAGAGATCAAAAACCAAACAGAACAAGTAAATAATTAAAAGTTATAAAGCTGTTTATAGTGAAGTTACTATTTTTTTCTGTAAAATGGTCTCAATATTCACTCCTATTTCAATCTTAATAGTCTAGCTACCAAAAGAAAGAAATTCTAATAATAAATACACTTTAATAGCATATTAGAGCAAATAAGAAACCTGTTACCAGTTTAGGATCTAGTCTAAGGGTAACTTAACCATATGATGCAAATTGTAAAATGTAACATTTTAATATTTTACAGCCAAAAGTTTTTGATAATGAAAACTCGTCTTTATATTTTAAGTATTCATGATTAGAGCTCATAGAGGCAGTAACTTATCAATTCAGAATGAGGGCCAACACTGATAATACAAACAATATCCACGTCACCAGGAGACTCCCAGTGCTCAGCAGAGTATCTATCAGACAGTATTTACTCAATGAAAATGGATGGGATGGATGTACACTGGTATTTCTCCATAAGCAAATTTAAACTTTTAAGAATACATCAATACCTGAATATCATATGAGCATTTAAACAAAGAGAAGTCTTAATTCTTTCCAAAAACCAAACCTGCTAAGTTACTTCTCCACAAAGTCCTCCTGTCCTTTAATCACGTCCCCAGTAAATACATAGCAAAGACTGCTCATATGACAACCATATCATATACCAACAGAGCCTGGAATATGGTGCTCTTACACACCCTGTTAGCTCCCGCTGATCAGCATCTTCAACACATCCACCCCTGCTACAACTATTGATGTTACTTTGTCTCTACAAAACTGAAAACTCTGATGTTACTTTTACAACTGGAGAAAGAACACTGACACATGTTAAAAAAGTTATCGGCCTGCGTTGGGGCTTTAGCCCAGTGGTTAGAGTGCCCGCTGTGCAAACACAGGGCCCTGAGTTCAATCCCCAGCACCAAAAAAAAAAAAAAAAAAAAGAAAAGCAAAAAAAACCACAAAGTTATCAGCCTGCTTATTCTGAATTTAAAATTTTTATTTTCTATAAAATGGTTTCGGGGGATTGGGGATTTAGCTCAAGTGGTAAAGTGCATGCCTAGCAAGCACAAGGCCCAGAGTTCGATGCCCAGCACCCCCAAAATAAATAAATAAATACAAAATGGTTTCAACATTTACTTATATTTCAATCTGAATAGTCTATTATTCTGAGGTGTCCATAGTACTGGATCCATATACTTTATTAATGTATTAATTTCAAACAAAATTCCTTATTTTAAGGAAAAAAAATGATTCTCTGATACAAAGAATAAAAATTTGACATTTGCTGCCACCTTGTGACACAGTAAAAAAAAAATTCTTCATATCCTAAACTGAGATGAAAAATGGCTTTTTTCCCAAGAAGTCAGCATGAAAGATTACAGGATTAATGTCCAATGCACAACATTTTTTTTTCAATTCATGAAGTTTTAGTACGAGTTGAGCATCCTTAATCTGCAAACATGAAATCCAAAGTGCATCAAAATCTGAAACTTCTTGAGTGTCAATATGAAATACCATAAATGAAAAATTCTACATCTAACATCATGTGAGAGATAACAAAAACCCAGGCGCATTAAAACGCTACTTAAAATTACCTTCATAAATATCTTATGTGGATGGGATGTGTATGAAATACATATGAATTTTGTATTTAGACCTGGGTCCCATCCCAAAATATCTCATTACATATATCAAATATTCTAAATTCTGAGAAAATCCAAAATACTTCTGGTCCCGAGCATTTCAGGTAGGAGATGCTTCACCTGCACAGGCTTCAATATGGACACAAAACACCACAGTTACTTATACTGTATATTTTTACATTATGTCCCATCCCAAACTTCAAAAATAGTCTGACATCTAATTACTAATAGGATTGTTATTCACAAAAACATACTGAATAAAAAGGAAAGTCCTGAGTTGTTTTTATTGTACCAACACAACTCAAAAACTAAATAGTAGATAACATTCCCAGAATAGCCAAGAATAATAAGCCCATTTAACCCTAACAGCATCTAGTTACAAGACAAACAGGATAGGAGAAAATCATATTACAGACACAAAACACAATACATGCTGTTTTTCTCAAAGGACTATAAAACTTTATGCACACGCAACCCATCACTACCTCTCTTACTAACTGGCCTCCCTATTTCTCCCTACGTCTTTACTGGAACAATGGCATCAATGTTTTGATTTAAAGTCTAATCCTTGACTTCTCATTTGCCTACCACCAGATTAAGCTTCCTAGATTAAATAAAATAAAAATACTGTGCCTTTTAAGGAACAGCCCAGTCGATGAGGAGCTTAACTATATATAGCTTCAAGAACACTGGAATCTTTCATCTTCCATTAGTCTGTGAGACTAGGTTTTATCTGTCAAATTTTTTTCTCCAGCATTTAACAAGAACTGACATGGAGTAGGCTTTAATACGTAGGCTTTCTTGTTTCCACCAACCACAGTCCCATGAGATAATCAAAATGAATGCTTCTGAGTATTTCTATTACTTTTTATTTATTCATGTAACTTTGAAGACACAAACCTCATAACCTGAAATTTTATGTGGTTCTCTACATTGTAGTATGACACAGTTTAACAAAAAGCTGTAACTCAGAATCAGGAAAATAAGCATGCACACCACAGTATAATACCTTTCAATTTAACTGCCACATCAATGTAAGACTGCAGAAAGGCCATGGATACTGCTTGCCCTGTATTAAAATTTAAAAAATTTCAATAGATGTTTCAACATATGTATTTCCAAAGCTTCCATACTTATTATACACCAACAAACATAGATTTATGTCCCATAGATTTTTTTCTCCAAACTGCTTTTTCCAAATAGTATAGCCTACTCATTACTGTCCAATCCCTTAAAAGGGTTCTGAATGCAACTCTTTTCCTGCATTAGTATTGCAAGAAACATAGATGAATGGTCATTATATGAAGACAAAAGCAATATATTTTCTATCAGTCTACAATAATTGCTAATATATTAAAAAACCATTGCTTTGAATCACAATATTTTTCAAAATTATTTGAAATTACTTGAATACCTAGTGAAATAATTAACTTTCGATTTGTAAATGACACAAATAGAATACATACAATAGGTTTCACCCCTTAGAATCACTTAGAAGTAAATGGATTGAAACATACTGATGTATGCAGTGGAACATAAAAAAGCTACATCGGTTTACGATGTGCAATATAGAGAATGAAAACACTGAAATCTCCTTTCAGTGTCCTACTATGGAGCACAGTCTCCTCTAAAGGTTCAAACTCACAACCAGCATAGAAGAGCACAACACTGTCAGAAGCCGTCACTGTTCCGTTAAATGTCTCTTCTGTAAGCTCCACAGTCAACTCCAAAGGTAATGGTCTCTTCCTGTCCCTGGAGACAGTTTCTGCCACTTCATCATCTTGAATACCTAAAATGTTTAAAACGAAATGACTCTGAACACAGATTTATACTTAAAAGTTATTTAAACTCTTCTCATAAGGGTTTGAAAACTTTGTATGTTATAAAAATTCCTGAAATCACACTAACTAGTTAAAATGTATGCTATTTAGAAAACTTTCCAAGAGCCTGGCTTCCTATCTCAAGGGACCTGGAAATTCTTTCTGACCCAGAAATGTGAAGCTTAATCAATTCCAGAAGTAATTACTAAACTTTGTTCTACAAATAATATAAATATTGCTTTTTTTCTAACTGCAGTAGTAATTATTAATCCCCAAAGACCCTGCCATCCATATTTGATAGTGTTTATTTAGCTTCTGCTCCATGCCAAGCACTGGTAAATACAAGGGGTGAAAAACCAGCTGACCACTTGGAAGACCTAGACAATGAACTGATCAATAATTACACATATAAATTCTTACCGGTTTATAAAGTAAGGTAAAAGATAAGTGAGAGATTGCAACAAGGAAATTCAGATTAGGAAAATCTAAAATCACCTAGAAAATTAAGAATATTTTAGACAAAGAGAATGACATACGCAAAGGCTCTGAGGCATAAGAGTTTAGCATGTAGTATGTGCTAAGAGAAGGAAACTGACCAAAACAAAGCCGGGCTGAAGAACTAAAGGACAGGAGGAAACCACAGGTTGGCAGCAGACAAGGAGGACAAATGGGCCAAGAATTCTGGATTTTATCCTAAGTGCATGAAATTATAGACAGATTCTGAATATGTGAAAACCTTTCACTAATTTAGATAAACTAATCAATAGATAGATTGCTAGATCATGGATCCATCCGTGTACATGGCAAAAAAGAAAAAATTGGTAAATATACTACCAGAAGTTTGTAAAAATTGTAGAGTAACATAAGAGGGACTCCAACTTGCTAAGAGAGACAATTAAAGACTCCTAGAAAAGTTGCTACTAGCTATGAGAGGAAAAATGTAGCCAGAAAGAAGAGCAGCAATGGAGACCCACAGAGCAAAAAGAGCACCACGCAGGTGCAGCAGCCTGAAAGAGACGTGCCACCGGAAGCTCAGACACTGACCAGATAGCTGATAACATCAAGGACTCTTCAGGTTTTAGACATGATACTACTTATTTGTAGATACACAAATAAATACGTAGGGATGAGATTACCCATCTGGGATATGTGTACCGGCAGGTAGTGGGGTGGACAGAGCAGAGTTATCTGCTCCATTATCCTGCCCATTTTATGGTATGTTCATCATTCTCTGCAATGACACATGAAAAAGAAAGCAAGGAAAGGAGGAAGACAGTGCACTCAGAATGAAAGTACTGTTTTTCCATACAATTTCTAAAACTATACAATAAAAGGCTAGATTTGGATTTTACCACCCTCTTAGGCTATCTTTTAACTGTATGATACATATAGCTCTACCACCACATGTCATGATGCTAAAAAGGTATGCACTCAATACCAAAATTAGTAAAGGTCTACTTCTTCTGTATTTTAGGGTTTTTCCCTTCTTATTCACATATGAAGTGTGATTGAAATACAAAGTTTAGATTATGCCTCCTATTTTCATATTTTCTATCATTCTTTTCTTATTCCCCAGTTCGTGGCTTCTTCTCTTACTGTATTCTAACACCTTCTTTCCCTCTTTACTATACTTGCTCTTAATAAGCCATCTCTGTAAATTTACTCCTCAGCTCTACCTTTCGCCTATTTGTCAATACATACATGCTATTTATACATTTCTTCTTTTTTATCATGTAGCCCTTTTGCAGAACTCAGACTTTTTCATTCTGATTCATGCCTTGGCCATTTCCTTTGGGGGACACTTATCTCTGAGGTTCACTCACAGACAGTAAGAAACTCTTTCCTAAACCTCTTCTAGTTTTCCTGTATAAATGGGAAGGCTACAAAGGGAACCATAGACCAGTTATGCAGAGAACAAGAAACCAGACCCAGGCCTGACCAGGTCATGCCAAGGCAACAGGGAAGCCCAGAAAGGGCCACAAGCAATTCTAACCCCTGTAGATCGGCAGAGAGCTACAGGTGAGCTCAAACCAGGAACTGGTTACTGGTTAATGGTTAAAGCTCTTACTGAATATGCAACACAGACTTTGGGATAAGCCTCATGAAAACAATGTATAAACTGCTTTCTCTGAGCTCATGACAATCATACTATGAGATAGGACTAAAAAATCCAGTACTTAAATGGGGGTGGGGGGGTTTCAGGGATCGAACTCAGGCCCTTGCACTTGCTGGGCAAGTCTCTACCACTGAGCTAAATCCCCAACCCCCTTAAATTAAAAAAAAAAATTATTACAGTAAAAAACACAGTGCCACTAATTCCCCTCAAAATACTCCCCTCACGTGGAACACAATTATCCCATTATTCTTGCCACTTTCTGAAGCAGTTCTGAAGTCCACTTTCATATCTTTATTTACACTGCCATGGCTGCTTTGATGTACTGAAATATTTCAAAACATTTATTTTTATGGTCATTTTGACTTTGGGGAAGAGCAAGAAGTCACAGGGTGTCAGATCCAGTGAATAAGGTAGATGAGAACACACTGTAATGTTTTTACAAGCCTGCCTTTCTGGTGGATGGCACTCAGCAACAGCATTCACCATGTTTCTGATCACATCTTATAAAAACACTCATAAAAGAGGACTTCCAGAACTGCTTTTGAGAGTGGCAAGAATGATGAGAGAAATGTATTTGAAGCAAGCACAAGTATTTTTAGGGGGGTCAGTATCAATGTCTGTTACTGTGATAAATTTTTAAAATTCACCATATTAAAAAATAAAATAAAATTCACCATATTTTTGGTCACCCCTTGTATATAAAATATTCAACTACTTACTAAATGGGACATAAAAATGAGAAACACATTATCCCTGATAGGTTATTTATACACTGGTGAAGAAGAAAAAAAAGGAAACGAGCAATTATAGAGTAAGACTCAGGTTATGCAAAAAGGTATTAGGAATGATAATGATAATAAAGACGTTTCATGTCAAGCATCTTTAGTTCTAGTCCAGGCACCAGCACATTCACTGGTGTGACCCTGGGCAGATCACAAAGCTCTGCAGACAGACTCTTCATCTTTAAAATGTGGGTGACACCAGCTAAGAGGATAATAAGTAATGTGGGGTGGGGGCAAGAACAATAAAATACTTCAAAAATGTAAACAGTAAGACCACTAAAAAACCAGAAATAACAATTTAATAACTGTTAAATATTAAAATGTTACTGAAATTTATCCACCATACTACTAGAATCAGACTCATTTATAACTACAAACACAACAATATTAATTATGACTTCATTTCTTAATAGGAATAATAAAAAAATGAAATATGCTGTGGTTTCTGGGTGGTTTTTAAACATGGAGGAGGCCAAATGGGCTGAAAGAGCTGATGTGGAGAAGGACACAGATGTGGGAAGCCAAAGCCTGACACACAATACAGGTATACACTAAACAACACAGAGGATTCTCACATTTTTTCACCTAATCAACTTGATACAATGTGCTTCAAAATAAATTTCTCTCTGCCTCTTCACAGTCTTGAATGTGAATACTTTCTATGGGGAAGTTAATTCACTGGAAATTCTACTGACCTTATGGGTGCTGGGCAGGAAGGGGGGTGGCAAGCATTATAACCATTACCCATATCTGGATACTCCACGTCATTGTCTTCATTTTCTGATACCTCAATACGCATATTATATTCCACATGAGAAATTATAGAATCAACATCAGGTGACACCATGAATTCCACTGGCTCATCCTAGAAATATGTTAATATTTTTAATCACTAAAATATAGCAAAGCAAAAAAAATAAATAAAATAAAATAAAATATAGCAAAGCATTTTAATCTAAAAATGTTTTACTTATTTGACACTAAAATGAAATTAAGCCTTTGAATTTTGGTTTTAAAATTAAAACAAAAAAGAAAATAAATTCTACAATTACTGTGAAAAGCATTCAAGCATATTTTACGCAAAGATAGTGTGCACTACTAAAAAATATAGCCGAAAAAGGAAGTCTCTTGCTTGCTTCTTGTTACAGCTGCCTATCCTAAAGTCTATGAAACACTTCATATAAAATATCAAGTTCTAACTCAAGACAGAATGGAAATATAACTTTACTGCAAATAGAGCCAATCAAAACTGATTATTTTATATTCCACAGAAATAATGAAAAATACTTAACCTAAAATAATTCCACTAAAAAGAGCAATTACTCTCTGCTCCCAGGTACTTTAAGGATACTGTGCCATATTCTAGTCCATTGAGATCACTGTTATTCCAGTAAGATTTCTTTCATTAATGGACAACTATTGCATTTTACACTCATGACATTTTAGGGCACTAGATTAGCAAATCATCCCTAATTATAACTATATATTCTTACCCAAATTGTTTTCTTACCCAAAATGTTCAATGGAGCTAATCAACTTTAAATCTAGTTTATAGAAAAAATAAGGGAAGAGAGGAACAAGGTAGACAAAAGTAGAAAAGCAACAACAACAACAACAACAACGAAAAAGAAAAACCCAAACAAATCTAAAATATGGAAAGACTTCCCATTTCATTTATACAAAAAGTCATTGTCATAAGGAAACAAAGTAAAAGAAATCTAAGATATTAAGAGATTTAGGAAACATACCAAATACAATTTACAATTCTTGACCAGATTTTGGTTTCTAAAAACTATCTCTGGAAAATACTTTTAAGATGATACAATTTGAGTACAGGCTGCTTAGAGATGAGGCTATCTCTAAGATATTAAGAAATTCTTAGAAATTTAAGTATGATAAGGAGATTACCATATAGAGAGAGAAAAACAATAGTTCTAGAGAATTATGCTACATATTTATGAGTAAAATATGTTATATTATCTGTAACATTCTTTTAAAGCTTCAGAAAAATTATAGCTGAAGACAAAACATTCATGATTAGAAGACCACATTGACATGCTGAGGAATGTTCACTTCTGAACATATATATGTATATCTAGCACCCTCAATCATATATATATATATGTTCGTTCTTTCTTTTTTTGAATGTTTCATTCTTTTTCATAATAAAATGTTCAAGAAAGGAACAAAAAGGGCTTTTACACATTTAGTGTTTATTTACTTATTTATTGTTTAGTTATTTATTATCATTAAACATGTTGGGCCCAGAGCTAGGTAAGCACTTTATATTATTTCATTTAATATTCTGACCCAACAACCTTTTAAAATAGGTATTATTACTCCTATTTTATAACAGAAAATATGGAGATGAATACAAGTAATTTGCCCAGAGTTAAAGTACGAATTGATCTAGGCAATATGACTCTAAAGCATAAACATTTAACCCTATTTTGGTAATCACTATCATACAGAAAAAAAAAACTGAAGAACTAATATGATACTTTTATTATAATTTTATTATACATTATGAGGCTTGCCATGCAGTACTATGTCTGTAATATGATCTGTGCAACAGCCACTACTACTTCCAGGCCCTCAAACTCAAGCCTGGAGGGGTACAGGAAAGGGCCAGGAAAAGAACAACTCTACCTCACAGGATCAACAATATTGCCCTGATGAGGGAGTTAAAAAGGACTGCACCGAATGCAACTCACAGAAAGGCTTATTCTATTCTTTAGCACTGAGTTACATCATCAGCCCTTGTTTTTGTTTTTGTTTTTAATTTTGAGACACAGTCTTACCAACCACCTAAGGGACTCAGGCTGGGCAAAAACTTGAGCTCTTCCTGCCTCAACCTCCCAGAGTGCTGGGATTACAGGTGTGCACCATTAAGCCTGATTTTCTTTTTCCATGAGAAATACATATTGCTTCAGGACCGCACATACTTTAAGTCAGCTGACATTATAGACCAGTACATAAATGACTCACCTTTTCTGCTCTTTTGAAGACCACGTTGACATGCTGAGGAATGTTCACTTCTAAAGAGTCCCTTTTTCAAAATGGAAATAAATGTTTTATGTGGCTAATATGAAGAATAACAGTCATCTAAGAGATCAATCTAAAATAGAACTATAAATTCTTATACTAAAAAATGTTTATGAAAAGTGATTACAATTCAGTGAGTTTGAGAAATTTCACATACAAATAAATATCATATTGCCTAGTCTCCACATTAATTTGATCGAACAGACAAATTAATGTGGAGAATAGACAATATGATAATGTACAGACTTTAGCTCAATAATTAGTTCTAACAATATTAGGATCTATTCAAGATTTGAGGGGTTTATGTTATTAGACTATATTAAAAGTAAGAAAAATATTAGTGTTTCGCTAATATAGTGGCTATTCAATGCGGAAGATACCTTAGCAAAAGTAGAACTCCAGCTTTTCCTAGAAGACGCCAAGCAACCCATTCTGCAGTTCTCCTATCAGCTTCATATGTAGCTTTTCGGCTAACAATAAAAACCAGTGGTAATCCTAGTTGGAGATGAACAGTTGAAACTTGCTGAGGATCTTCAGCAACTTCAGTCTTTAAGTAAAATAAAAGAACAAAATGTCTTAACTGTGTGATACTAATGTTTCAACACTTGGATTTAAATCATAATTTATATTAATAAAGTCAAACAGTCTCATAATTTTCTAGATTTAATGCTTCTGTCTACCTATATAGTTTAAACACTATAAAACCAAGAAATTTTGTAAGGAGTTAAACATAAAATTACAAGCACAAAAATAGGCATATTATAAGGAAACAAAAACAAGTAAATAAAGGAAGATGGTACTGATAGGAAATAGAACAGATAACTAAAACATAAATGTTCTCATGTAACAATTTAATAGATAATAAGCAACACATTACAAAGTAAGGAATATCTAAACTAAAAGCAGATGGGATACACGTTGTCTAATTTTACGCCCTCTAGAAATCTCTGGGAAACCACAGGAGTTAAAAGGAGATAAACATACATAAGTGAACAAAGAAAAAACAAGAGGCAGCACTGTCTGGAGGCAGGAATACAGAGCAGTAAGTGACATGGTCTCGCTGTGGAGCAAAATCTTGAGCCATCAAAGGGAAAGCTAAGAAACGATCAATTTTAACTGCATAAACTAACACAGCTCAGGCACGGGCAGTGTCTTGTCTGTGGAAAATGACGGGAATGACAGGAAGGCTCTGAAATGAGAAGGAGGAGATCAAAGCTTTTTTTTCTTTAGTGCATGTTTGTAATACAGCATAACGGTTTGTTTGAGGGAACTGGTACTTGCATACAACATCTTGGTCATTTTTAAGCCCTTTACCCTCTCCCCCTGAACCTCTTCCCTATCTTCAAAAGTCTACCTTCTAGTTTCCTATCATCTCTCCTTTATTTTCTTTACTTATTTTTATTTTAGGTTTCTTATGTAAGAGAAAACATGCAATATTCAACTTTCTGAGTCTGGCTTATTTTGCTTAACATGATGGTTTTGAGTTCCATCCACTTTCCTATAAATAACATGATTTCATTCTTCTTTAGGGCTGAATAATATCCCATGGTGTATATATACCATATTTTCTTTAGCCATTGTAACAGCAAGGGGGTAAATGCTTGCTGTTTCCATGTATGGACTTATTGTTTGAGGGCTCGATTCACAGGGAAGAAGACAAGATACCACTCACAGATATTAATTAGGTTATTTAATAACAATAAAGAAAGTAAGAGAAAAGGAAAAACTCTATGAATTCATACCACCAATTCACCATTCTCATCACCAGTAATTTACAGCATGGGAATACGTTCAAGCAAAGATCTTAACTGTGGCTGAGAGGAGTAGCAGTCACACAGGGCACAAGAAGAAAACAGCAGTTGTGGATCACAACCAACAGCAGCCCCCACCGATGCATACAGGAAAAAGTATCACCAGTTACATGAGTGAAAAACATCAGCTACATGAGTGAAAACATCATCAGCTACGTGAGCGAAAGAAATCATCAGCAACCTTGGCAGGCGCGAGAGAAGAAGAGAAGAAGAGTGAAGGAGAGCGTGAGAGTGAGAGAGCACACTGGGGTACTGCACCCGTAGTTATCTATGCTCTGGCAAAGGAATGCCCCCCTCCAGGAAATGGGTGTGCACGACTTTATCAGGTATTCACCCCAGGTCTGGCTAGGAGCTGGGATGCCGCCAGAGTGCATATCAAAGTAAATTCCTTGTTGATAATAAAACTATTCCTGCAAGGTTAGCTAGACCCTGGAGGAACAGACGCGCACTGGAAGGTTAGACCTTAATCAGAACACAGGCATTGCTCCAACTCTCAAAACCATACAGTGAATCTTACAGCCATCATCTGCCTACACATATCTAGGATGTTTCCAGTGTTTAGCTATTGTGAACTGTGCTGCTACAGACACGGGTATGCATGTATCACTAAAATGTGGTATCTTCAATTCTTTCAGGAACATACCTAGGAGAGATCCGTATGGCCGGGTCAAATGGTATTTCTATTTTTAGTTTTTGAGGACTCTCCACACTGACCTCCACAGTGACTACCAGTCTGCAGTCTCACCAGCAACATAGGAAGGTTCCTTTCTCCACAGCCTCTCCAGTGTTCACTGTTTTTCGTGTTCGGGATAAGATGGAACCTCAAAGTAGTTTTGATTTGCATTTCCCTGATAGCTGCAGATGTTGAACATTTTTTCATAACCCTGTTGGCATTCATACAAAAGTTTAGCGAAGTGCCTATTTAGCTCATTCGCCATTTTTTGATTTGGTCAATTCTAAGCAAAAAAAGCAAAGCTGAAGGTATCACAATACCAGACTTCAAGTCATACTGCAAGCTTATAGTGACAAGAACAGCATGGCGTTGGCACAGAGACAGACATGTAGACCAAAGAGGTAGAACAGAAGGCACAGAAGCAGCCCCGTGCACCTCCAGCCACCTGATTTTTGACAAAGGGACCAAAATCATAGACTGCAGGTCAAGGGGTCTGAGAAGCAGTTAGCTCTGCAGATGCCCCCTTGCCCAGCTCCATGAGTTTAAGCGACTACTGTCCCCCCAACCCCCACCATGCCAGCAGGAATCTGGGGCACTTCAGAAGTAGCTGAGAGTGTGGACATGGTACTTGTATCGATAGGATTAAGAAACTGAATGCTAAGATGCCCCCCACATCCCCTACCCACTCAGCACTCAGAATGCTGCCAGCCAGACCTCTGACCCAGAGCAGAAGACTGGAAGATGGTTTTTGAAGGATCCTGAATAACCCACAAGAGCCTAAAGATAATGACAATGGGATTCACCAAAAGGTAGCCCAGGCCAAGTCATCCTATAGAGCCCAAGTCAACAAGTCCCACCCATCTTCTCTGAACTCCCAATCAAATTTTAGTTTTTTAATTCTAAATCATGAGCAGCTATCCAAGAACTAATAAATATCTGAGGGTAACTTCTATTATGAAAGCCAGAGACTAGAACCCACAGAAAAAGTAACAAGGAGGAACTTGAAACCATCGTCCTAAGCAAAATAACAGAGGAAACATTCTTCCTATGTAGGAAGAAAAAAGGTACAGGAACCACCACCAAGGCCCTCAAGGAGATGGGAAGACATTATATCCATAAAGATTTGAAAAGTGAAGTTGGGTAGTCTCCTAGAAAGCAGAATGAAGAGAGATGAAAAGTAATAGGGAAAATGTCATAAATAACATTGAAGGACTAGTTCAAGAAGCCCAATATCTGAAGAATAGGAGTTACAGAAACAGGGAAGGGAGAAAACAGAAGAGAAGAAATCATCACTGAAATAAGCACAAAACTTTCCCACATGAGCTGCCCAACTGAAAAAGTACAGTGAGTAACCAACAGAATGGATAAAAGCAGATACACAGGAAAATGCATTCTCATAAACTTTGCAATTATTTGAGATGAAAAAAATTTTTTTTCCAGAGTCCTACACTTACATATGCTAGAATTCTAAAATGGTTCCCAAGACTCCCATGCCGCCTTGTGAACAAGTCTCCATAATTCTCTCCCCTTGAATACAGTGGGGACCCAAAGGATAACTGTTCTCTTGATGAGGTTACTGCTATGGTTTGTGCCTAGATGTCCCCCCAAAGCCTTATGTCCCCCCAAAGCCTCATGTGGTCATAGGCAGGGCTTTTTCAGAGGTGGTTGAATCAAGAGTGTGTGATGCTGAGATTAAGGGTGTGTGATCACTAAATCAATCCACTGATTGGTTTGGTACCACCCTAATCCCAGCAGCCTGGATAAGATATAAGGGGCAGAAAGAAGCTGCTTAGGCCTCCCTTGCTTACCTTGCTGCCTTCTGCCTGTCTGCCATGCCACTGTGGAACCAGGTGATTATGGGCTGAAACCTCTGCAAACTGTGAGCTAAATAAATCTTTCCTTCCTTAACTTTGAGTGTGGGTATTTAGTCTCAGCAAGGAGAGAAAAGTAATTAAGACAGTTACATTATATAAAGGGCTGTTGAAGCACATTAAAGCGACTGTCCCACTTGGAAGGAGTAAGCTGCAACATTGTACTCAGGAGACTTAAGAACAGGTTGTAGGAACTAAAAGTAAGCCCAGGACAACATCCAGTAGCGACCTGAGTTCTACAATCTGGACTTTTAGATTCTGCCAAAAGCTTACATGAGTGGAAAACCTTAGTATCTTCTTTGTGTATCTGGGGAATTACCAGGCGCTAACAACTAAGAGTAATCCAGTATTATAAAGCAAAAAGGAGGGTCAAGCAAAAAGGCTAGATATCTGGTAAGGGACCAAAGTCATTAAAAATTATATATATATATATATATATATATATATATATATATATATATATATCTAAGAAAATAAGGTTTTACTGTGTGAATTATTGTAACATGACAATATAGGGATTTTTAAAATGTCACATTAGCAATGAGGAATATGAACTCAAGGATGTAAAAACAGAGGACAGGATCAGCTGTTACTACAAAATAGTACATATAAAACATGGTCAGGACCTGGATTAAAGCCCAAAAACCTACCAAAAAAGAAAAGGAAAAAAATAACAAGTGTTAAGGATGCAGAGAAAAGGAAACTCCATGCACTGCTGGTGGGATTGTATAAACTAAAGTAGCTGCTACGAAAAACGGTATGGAAGTTTCTCAAAAATTAAAAATGGAACTACCAAATGATGCAGCAATCCTATTTCTGGAGATATATACACATGTGAATTAAAAAAAGGATGTCAGAGAACACCATGTTCACTGCAGCCATTTCTCACAACAGCTAAGACGTGGATATAACTTAAATGTCCACCAACAGATGAATGGAAAAATGAAACATGTTATACACACACGAATATTATTCAGCCTTAAAAAAGAAGAAAATCTTGAATATGTTCTAACATAGATGAACCCTGAGAACATTATGCTAAGTGAAATGAGTCAACTACAGAAAAACAAAAAAAACCACAAACACAACACACTTCCACATATATGAGGTATTGAAAGTAATCAAACTCGTAGAAACCAAAAGTAGAATGGTGGTGGTCAGGGACTTGGTGGAGGGTTGTGGGAACACAGCGTTGTTGTTCAGAGGACATACAGTGCCAAGCAACACAGAAATCCATTGTCTAGATGGATCTAGACATCCATTGTACAATAATACTGTAGTTAAAACATATAGTTAACACTGTACTTTATACATCAATATTGATACGGATGTAAATATGGGGTTTTTTACAATGAAAGAAATGCCCTAAGGCAATGTCAAAAACCAACACTTTGTTGTATAACGCTGTACACCACCATATTAGTTCTTAAGAAAAAAAGTTAAACGAATAATCCATGACAGTATCCCTCTAATTTCCCATATAAAAGTAGGTTTAACTTACTTTGAATGTCTTGGTTCTGTCTGAGACAGAACGTTATCTCAATAAACAAACAAAAAAAATGCAGTAAAATTTTCAGAAAAACCATTACAGATAATAAACTTACCTATTTTTAACATTTTACCAGATACTTGTACTTAAAAATGCTTCTTGGAGTTCAAATAAAAGCTTTCTTTCTATTTGCCAAATATAAACTAAGGCCATCATGAAGGAAATAATCAGCATCACAAAATGTCCTTGGTTTAAGCCAGCAGGACAATAATTTAATCATTTTCCCAACTGCATTCATTGCTGGAAGCCTTAAGAATATGTGTAGGGCAGTGAAAGCAAACTTTTTAGAGCTTTCATGATGCAAACAGTGCTGCATGCGGTGTGTGCGCCGCAGGTTCGCCACCACTGGTCTAGGCTAATTTCATGTCTGGCAGAATCTCAATCTATTTGAGATTGAAACCCACATAAAAATTCTATACTCAAGATTTAATTTCCATCTAACAGGATTAAAATGACAGAATATAAAACACAGTTATGTTACACATCTCTGACAATTAAATGTTCAAGTACTCTGCTACCTAAAAAAAGGACCCTGTACACCCAAAAAAAAAAAAACCACCCCGAGATGGGCATACTGGCACAAACCTGCAAACTCAGCATTCAGGAGGCTGAGGCGGGAGGATTGCCATAAATTCAAAGCCAGCCTGAGCTACAAAGTGAGTTCAGGGCCAGCCTCAACTACATAGCAAGACCCTGTCTCAAACAAACAAACAAAAACCCCAATCTGCCTTTTTTTATATGCTTAGAAATGAAATACTAACACATATAATTACAATGATTAGACACACAAAACAGTTTACAAAAAAGTCTAAATTCTATTTTCTACTTTTGTTGCCTTTAATAAGCTTAATGTAAACACACTAATTATTACAGATCCTGAACTCATGAGCAGAGGCTGGGTTTTGTTTTATTTGTTATTTTGTTTTCTTTTTGGTTTGTTTGAAACAGGGTCTCACTACACATTCCAGGCTGGCCTTGAACTCAGAATGCAGCCCAGGATGGCCTCCTACTTCAGACTTTTGAGTGCTGGGATTAGAGTGTGTGCCAACATGCCCAGCTAGGCTTCTTTGCAAAGAACTTACTAACCGTGTAAAACCCAACCATGACTGAACCCCAAAGGCTTGTATACGGATTGGTGTGAAAATAACATAGGAGAGATGGTCAGCAGTGGTGTGAGAAGGGAATGAACATCAGCAAAAGAATAAGAAAAGCTAAAAAATAGTAACTCAACAGCTAACAAGTCTTATAGATAAGAATCTTAAGAAGTCATCAAATTTAGGTGCTAACTTCCAGGATTTCTATGGTTTTCTGGTTCACTTTGCCATCAGACTGGACAACCCTCTAACATCAAATTTTGGTCTACTGGAGTGTTTCCTATTAAAGTACTTGACCTCAAGTATTTCTGAAGAATAAAAATAACCTCAAATAATGGTATGGCCAAACGTTTAAAGTACCAAAACATAAAGTGACTAACTACCTCAGAACTATTTCATATCTTCCGAATTCCATGAAGTAAGACCTTAGCTACCCCACCAAGTGTCAAGGGATCTTTTCAGGCTTTGTCTCCTTTTCTGGACTTTGTATCCACCTGGTCTCTGCTGCTCTGGAAAAGTGCACTAATCTGTGTCTCTTGGCCTCTCTCTGCTACGTCTTTCCACGCTGCCACCAAGATCTGGATTCTTCTCAGTTGTCAATCTGACACTATATTTAGCATGTTCACGACGGAACCATAATTTATATGTCTCGTTGCCGGGAAGCTCAGAACCACCATGGTACATGCAAGACTGTCCCGCTGGGCAGCATAGGACAGTCCCATTGGGGGCACAAGCCACTCAAGAAGACAGGCATGCATGTACCACCAGTGGTTCAAGCCAGCAGGAACGTGTTAATTTTGCTCTCCAGACTTTTTTTTAGATTCATGCTTTTGGTCATTCCTACCTATTCTAGTGTCTAATCGAGTTTCTAGAAACTCCGCCTTAATTCTATATCCTAGTTCCCTAGCTGTCTGGGGGAAGGGGGAAAAATTTAAAACTAAGATGCTTACACATCATTGTGAGAGTGTCAAAACAAACCACACTTCCCACTTTGACTATTTAATACTCCTGTTGTGTGAGCAGATCACCCACATTATACAATCCCACAGAGTACTATTCACACTACAGTGAATAAAATGTATGTTTCAGGAGCTGTTATTCACAGAGAATACAATATAAATGAAGCCCTTAATTTTTTTTGTCATATCATGCTTTCAAGTAAAGCCACACTTCACTGAATCCCAAGTAATAACTAAAAGTCTCAAAAGTTTTAGTTTTTTAACTTCAAAACTATTGTCATATAATGTTATAAAGCAAAAAGAGATCAGAAGAATCTCCTTTCCTGGAAAAAAAAAAAGCAGTTTTTTTATTAGCAAAAGAAAATTCACGAGCAAGAACTCTGGGAAAGGGGTACAATTTCAAGCTAGGATGTTGCAGTAAGGAAAAAAAATACAGATTTTTACCAAGTCTGTGACAAGTTATAACCCTCCCCCTACTGGTATGTAGACAGAATCCTGAGAATTTTTAATCATACCCAACTATTTGAAGAAAATGAGGCTAGAAAGAAATAGTACAGAACTGTACTGTGAATTGCCTCCTCCACTGCCCCATCCCTCAAGTGGGGCATCATATAAACTCAGGGGTTATTCTTCCTTTGGAAATAAGATACATGCCCCTTCCCTGTGAAAGGAAACAGAAGAGAAAACCATAAACCATATTATTTAAAAGGAAAGAAATCTTTGCAACCAAAATCCAACCAAAGAAAGTTACTTAAAGAACTACAGAATTAAGCCAGCAAAATTGCTGCTGGTAAGCTCTGGATTTATTTAAATGTAGAAGCAAGCCTTTTTTGAAAGTGGGAATTATAGTTATAGAACAGAATATAAACATTACAGACCTGAAGAGCATAAAAATAACACAATACTAACAAAAATCAGAAAAGCAGCGAGGACACAGATGAAAACAAATGTATGAAGCTAATTTCTTCATCTTTCAAAGCTAACCCTAAGATGAAAACGTGAAGTTTTTAAAATGATTTTTCTTGATTTTTTTCATAGTACAGTAATTTTCAACACTTCAGACAGTATTTCCTGAAGAACCTTTAATGATGGCAAAACATTTACCAGTCAGAAGTTCAATAATCCCTCTAGTTTGGCCTTAGTTTTTTCCCTCTATTAAATCCAGCAGTGCTCAGTACAACAGGTCTGTGAGTCGATCCATGTAGGTTATTTACACAGGTGCAGAGATGACTAATGTGATGGCCGTCTAAACACTAATTACTAAGCGATGAGATTGAGCAGCATCTTAAAGTTTTTTTTCTTTATACTTTGCAGTACTGAGTGAGAAAATCTACTTAAAGGTTTTACACATGTTCGGGACAAGCCTTTAACCTTTCAGAGAAAGGTTGATCACCATCCCCTGGTAAATCTCTAGGAAATTCTATGAGGTTGATGCTAAGGAAAGCAGGACACCAAAATCCTATGGTTCCAATACACACAGAATTTTAAAACAATGACCAAAGCATTTACAAAAGAGATCTTTTCTCAACTACAACATAGTCTGTGTGATCTGTGAGCACTCGTCAAGTCCTAGAGTTCACTTTAACTACCACAGAGTATTTCACTTACACAGTGCTATGAAATAATAAATCAAGGCATCAAAATGTCATTTTAAGAAGCATCCATTATCTTTTCTGTCTTTAATAAGGAACTAACCCTACATCTCAAGAAATCAAAGAAAGATGTCCAAGGAAAAGGAAAATGATGTAAGTCACTTAAGTAAAACACATTTGTGAATAAAAATTTAATAAATTTTATGTGCAAGTTATGTATTAAAATAAGGCACATACCAACAGAGGTGCTTTCATTGTTTTAATAAATGCGTGAATGTTCAACGTAGTCAATGGCTGTCCCATTAGTGTTCTTCGACATTGCTGGGTCAAGTCCAAGGCGAGTTTACAATGAAAAAAGTAGAGATGTGCACGTTCTATAGACTCAGAGCTGCAAATCAAAAATCAGGGACATCCACTTAATGAAGTTCAATGTGCGATCCTTCTACCATCCACAAACACTTGACAGTTAAGACTCATGCTTTTGAATTACTGTTTTAGTAAGATTATAATATTAAAACAAAATGAACTTTGGACAAAAACAGGCAATAGAATATTAAAGAAGATTAACCCCAATATCTGAACAAACCATGTGGGTCATGTAGGTAATTTTTTCCCTGAACCTTTCTAAATGGTAGCTTCAGAGTTACACGTGGGCCAAATAATTTTGTTTCAATAAAAGGATGTAATCTTGGGGACAATGATATTATTTTTAAATAGAGTTGCTTTTTTAGACCTATCCTAGTTGAATTTTCTAGTTTTAAATCCAAAGTTGTATTGAATAAACTTTAGCCAGAACAGGCCTTCGAATAGAAATCACGTGATAGTTTGTTAGCGGTTGTGAGTTTATATCTAAGATACTACAAAGCTCAGCAAATATGGCTTATAATTCAACTTTTGGCATTTCCTTCAATATGAAAATTCAAAGATAAACTTATAGTGGGAATGAAGTTTGCTAAAATTAAAATAGTATTTAAAGAAAACTTCATATGGCTTTAGTAGAGTTTGGCAAAACACTACACAATTTTATTTTTAAAATATTATTTTAATTCTTGAGACATGTCTAAACTCAATGTTCAAAGGTCACTGATTTCAAATGTAATTACAAATGATTAAAGAAGTAATCACTTAAAGATGCACTTAATGCCAACTGTATTTTAGGCCCTCTGCTAACCACAAGAGATGAAGATAAACAAGATTACTCAAATTCTTGAAGGACTTAAACTGGAGAAGACATATTTAGTAAAACAAGTAAAATGCAGTTTATTACTGCTGTTATACACAAAAACATTGTGAGGAACGAAGAAATATTCCATTCTGCCTCAGGTTGGGAAGGAAAGAAAAAGGAAGATCACAAAACTTAAAAAAAAAGAAAGGGAGAGAATGGATTCCCCAAGAAGACAGGAAAAATGGGCATTTCGAATAAAAGCAATAATACAGCTAAGACCCAAAGAGAGTAACTTCTGGAGGGGAACTCTGAACAGTCACACAGGGCTGAAAGGAAAATTCTGAGTGCAGAAGATCCCAGTTAAGACTGCAATTCATATTAAAATCTCTGAAATTACAAATTAATCTTTGAAAGTTATTTCATCAGGGATCATTTGCTTGTAAACAACAGAAACCAAAGCAAAAAGAATTTAGGGGAAGTTTAGAAGCGTATTTCACAGAATACATGGAAAATTCAAATTACGAGCAGAAAGGAGGCAGAGAATAAACAGAGACCCAGACTGCAAGAGTTCAGGGATCTTCATTTTGCTGTCAACACTTTTCAGCTTCCAATTCATTCTGTGAAGACACGTCTCTGCTTTTTCCATAACTGGGCAAAAATTCCTATAAGCAAGACAGCTACCATGCTGTAGAATCAGGTTTCTCCACACCAAATCTGAGACTCCTGACAGAGAGGATCTCATCTGCTCAGTGGTGGACTCTCTAACCTTAGGTCAGGGGCCCCTCTGATTTAACTCACTGACATATGTGGATGTGAAGGATAATACCATTCTTGGCCTGTGAAGACTCTTTAAGAGGGAATGTGGAAGGGATGGGAGAGGGGATAAAAAAAGAATTAAGATGTGTTATGTATATGTACTAACTCCTATACCAATATAAAATATTTTGAATAAGGAAATTAAAGAGTATGGAGAGGTAGCAGAAAGTACTGATGTCTCTACAGCATGCTACCTTCATCATCCATTTTATACACCCTTAACTGATAGATAATTTCAAACATGCTCAGACCCAAGGTGATATAGTAATCAGTATATTCATTTTATCTAATGGTACAGCCCCAGAAACCAGAATAATGCCCAGCACATATAAAGCATTGAATAAATATTAGTTGAATGAAAGAATAAACAAATGAAACAAAGAAAGCACTTGCCTCACCCCTCTTAGGAGAAAACCCAGTTGCAGCTAACCACTTTATCCAGACGGGATGTCACAGGGCCACTTATTCGAAATACAGAGTCCTACCCAGCCACATCAGGTACAGGTGTGATTCCTCATTATCTCGTTATTAATGAAGAACTGATCATTCAAACACCCCCAAAACAGGATGCTCAAAAGTAAACAAAATGGGATAACTATTTTCAATTCCAATTTTAAAAATGGAAAAAAGAGAACAAGCCCTCTGTGGTGGACTTATTATTGTGGTCAACTTGAGCAGAACACCCAGCTGGACTGAGTTGGTGTGGTTCTGAGCATAGAAGATCCACCTGAGGATTGTTCCCAACACAACTTAAAGGAGAACAGAAGCAGAAGACAGCAGCCAGCTCTTTCCCAAGAGCAGCTCTGTTATGGATGGTTCTCCCAAAGAGAACTCAGCTGTTCTCCTCGCAGAAGGCGCTCAGGGCCTTGCTGTCGTTGGGGAAGGCTGCCGTTTGCTTCAGGTGAGCTCTGGTCTTCATCTCTGCTGCAAGCATCGTATCCTGGTTCCAGTATAGATTTCGTCAGCCTTTTAGTGCAGACATGATTGTACATGGGACATTTCCATGCACTCGCAGCCCTTGATTAGATCTTTTGGGTCTCTAGTGTATAGGTAGACAGTCTGCACTCTTCCTGCATTTTTTTTTTTTTTTGTGCCAGGGATCGAGCTCAGGGCCTTGTGCTTGCTAGGCAACTACTCTAACCACTGAGCTAAGTCCCCAGCCCCACTCTTCCTGCATTTGGCTTGTGTGTTTGAAATGTAACCTGGACTTGTCCTGCTTTAAATTTGTTCTCTTGCAAACCCCTGACTCTAGAAAAGTAACTAATACACCTTCCAAAATAATACCATGCTTTACTCTCAAATTAGAGGGAAAGAGAAAGGGAGAAGAAGGAGAGAAAGATACAGACATACAGACAAGACTTTCTCCATTCCAAGAGGGGAACCTGGCAGACTACAAACTGAGCAGCAAAATGGCTGGCTCTAACTACTGCTTTTTGTGTCTTGCAACTCAGTGACTACTTACAGAGAAGATTTATGGTACTGTCGGTATAATTCTCACATTGTTAGAAACACAGTTCTCATACAAACAGTAAGCGTGCATTTCATTTTTAAGTCGTTAATGAATGAATTGACAGAATGACAATAATGAGACAATACTGGAAAGAGGAATGCTGGCCAATGGCATACGGGGCAATAAAAATGTAACTTCTTCATAAGACCTTTTTTCTCTGCTTACTCCCAAATCATTTCACCTTATCAGTTTTCTGTGCATCAGCCCCCAAATTTTCACAGCTGTAAAACTTCTGGGCCTTAAACAATTATGTACAGTGTATCAAACAGCTACTATGTCCTGAGAGGTCAGAAAAGCTCGTTAAAAACTGATGCATGGTATTAAAAGGTTAATCACCACTTTGCCTTGCTTTGGATTAATTTTCCTGAAGGGCAGTTTGAAGACAAATTCAGTCTTTAAAATGCACTGGTTATTGCTTGTGTCCTTAAGTACTAAAGGAAGGAGAAAATTTACCTAAAGAATGCCCAGCCGAAAACAGTGAAAAGTAAGCTTCTATCTAGAATTGTATGCTAGAAGACAAAAATAAATGTTAAAACATTCTGTTCAAAAACTGTACTTAAATGCACATAAGATGAGTATGACAAAGGAACTAACAAAAACAAGATACAAAATCACACAAAAATCAACATAGTTTTCGTATCACGCACTGAGAAAGCAACCGGGAAAACAATTTTATTCACAATAGCTTCAAAAAAATACCTAGGAATCAACCTAACCAAGGAGGTGAAAGACTTCTGTAATGAAAATTACAAAACTCTGGATAAAAAATTGAAAAAGATTATTAGAAAATGGAAGGACATCTCTTGTTCTTGAATTGGCAGAACTTGTATCATTAAAAGGGCCGCATGCCAGTAAGTACACGAAAAAATGTTCAGCATCTTTGGTCTTTAAGAAAATGCAAACCAAAATCACACTGAGATTCCATCTTACTCCCATGAGAACGACTACCATCGAGGACTCAAAAAACTACTGCTGGCAAGGAAGGGAAGAAGAAGAAGGGATCTGACTACATTCCAAGCTGGAATGTAAACTAGTGTGACTGCCCTCTAGAAATCAGTATGGAGATTCCTCAAAGAACTAAAAACAGAAATTCCATTTGACCTAGCTACGCTTTTCTGGGTATTTTCCAGAAAGTGTGACAAAGTCATCACATTACAGTGATATATACATACCCATGTTTACAGCAGTGTAATTCACAACAGCTATATTATGGAAACAGCCTAGATATCCATCAACAGACAAACAGATATAGAAAATGTGCTATGACTACATCATGGAATATTATTTAGCCATAAAGAACAAATTTGTAGAAAAATAAATGGCTCCTCAGACCATAATGGTAAGTAAAATCAACCAACCATAGAAAGTTAAATATTGCATGTTTTCTCCTACATGAGAAAATCAAAATGTAAGTAATTTAAACAGTATGGTAGTTTTTTTTTTTTTGAAATGGAGAAGGTGGATCAGGAGAAGGGGTAGAGAGAATGGTAAGAGATAAAGAGGATCAAAAATGATCAAGATTATATATATATATGAATTTCCCCAAACTACTGTAATTATTATGTACCACAAACATATACTAATAAAAAAGTTACATGAATGGTAAAAAAACAAATAAAAGATAAAATGGTCATATTACCAAAAGGTATCTACAGATTCAATGCAAACCTCATGAAAATTCCAATGACATTCTTCAGAGAACTAGAAAAAACAATTCTAAAGTTCACATGGAATCAAAAAAGAAAAAAAAAAAAAAAGACCCAGAATAGCTAGAGTAATCCTGAGCAAAAAAGAGCTAAACTGGAGACATCACAACACCAGATTTCCAGTTACACTACAAAGCTAGAGTAACAAAAACATGGTACTGACACAAAAACAGAATGTAGATCAAAGGAATAGAACAGAAAACACAAACCCATGTACCTTCATTTGTTTATTTTGGTGCTGGGGATTGAACTCGTGGCCTTTGGATTGCTAGGCAAGCACTCTAACCACTGCACTAAATCCCCGGCCCCAGTCATGTACCTTCATAAGGGGGACAAAAACATTCACTGGAGAAAAGACAGCCTTTTTAACAAATGGTCCTGGAAAACTGGCCATCTACTTGTAGAAGACTGAAATTAGATCCTTATCTCTCATGTGGTATTAAAATCAAATCCAAATGGATGAAAGACCTAAATACAAAATCAGAAACTCTGAAACTCCTGGAAGAAAACATATGGAAAACATTTGGAGCCATAGAGAAACAATGAAGGACTTCTTCAATGGAAATCTAATAGCACAGGAAATAATATAAAGAATCAACAAATGGGATTACATCAAATTAAAAAGCTTCAGCACACCAAAGGAAAGAATCAGTGGAGCAAAGAGGCAATGTACAGAATGGGAGACTTTTGCTACCTCCTTTCCTGACAAAGGACAAATAGGTAGAACAGAAAAAGAACTCAAATTAATTCCAAAAACAAATGACCTAATAAAAAAAATGGGCAAATAAATGAACAGACACTTCTCAAATGAAGTACAAATGACCCAAAGTATATGAAAATATGTTCGACATCTTTAGCCACCAGGAAAATGCAAAACGAAACTACACTGAGATTTCATTTCATCCCAGTCAGAATGGCTATCATCAAGGGCACAGAAGATAACAAATGCTGGTGAGGATGTGGAAAAAAGGACCCTTTCTCCATTGCTGGTGAGAATGCAAACTAGTGCAGCCACTATGGAAATAAGTATGAAGATTCCCCCAAAAACTAAAAATGGCAATATTATTTGACTAGCCATACCTCTCCTGGTTATATTCCTAAAAAAATTAAAGCTATCACGTAGAGGTTCTACACACACACCGATGTTTATAATGGTGCAATTTATAATACCTAAGCTCTGGAAGCAGCCTAGATGCCTGTCAACAGATGAATGGCTAAGGAAAATGTGCTATGTATACACAATGGAATATTATTCAGCCACAAAGAAGAATGAAATCATGTCATTAGTCGGAACATGGATGGACCTCAAGAGCGTCATGCTAAGTGAAATAAGCCAGATTCAAATAGTCAAATAGCACAGCCTTTCTACTACATGAGAAACCTAAAATATATATAAATGAATAAAATAAGGGAGAGATGATTAGAAAGTAGACTCTTGAAGGTGGAGAAGACGACTGAAGGAAAGGGAATGAAAGGGAGAAGGAAGAAAAGGAAATGAAAGTGATCAAGATATGTTGTATGTCCATATCAATTCTCCAAAACAAATGTCACTATTCTGTATTACAAATGTACTAAAAAAAAAAATTTTGAATTAAAAAGAAACTCTCACAAAGAATTTCTAGAGCTTTGTTCTGAAAGCTGTTATTTTACCCACTACCTGATCAATAGGGAAATCTATTCCTGAGACAAATCACTTGGCCACTCAAGGGTGCCATCTTGTGGCTGATCCATCCTGCCCCCACTCATCTCAGTCTGACACTTTCTGTATTCTTCCACCCTGCAGTAGAGTAGAGGAGGGCAATAAAGAGCATTCTGGGTTTCATTCATAAATTCACATCTGCTTATGATTCCTTCAGACAAGCCCATGCTGTGACAGTATGAAGGAAATGTTAACTAAGAATGTGAAATAAGTGAACCAAAAAAAAACCCCAAATCATTAACATAGCTTCTTGTACCTACCCGATACTTTCCAAGAGGGCAATTTCTGTGGTTAAGACAAACTGGTATGTGGTCCCGTACACAAAGGCGGCTTCCATGACTGCTCTGTGCTCTGAAAAGACAGGGAGTTGGGGGAAAGAAGGGGTTAGTTTGTGGGACTCCATGCAAGCTTTTACTCTGAGTGTTATCCTGAACCCTTTTAGCACCTACTATATTGAAAGAAGACTCCTTTGCAGGGACCCCAGTTGGGTAAATGTTAGCAGTTAAACAAGTTGTAAAAAGTCTGCTCTATTCCAGGTAAGAGAAGAATGGAGGGAGCAGATGAAGAGTGGTACTTAAGGATCTGACATACGACAAATTTGTGATTGTTTCTTCCTTGGACTAGGGAAGCAAATACAAATTCATTACTTTGATATGTCGAATTTTATATACAGTATATCTACATACGTTGTTTTCAACCAATCTTACTAAAAAGTCAACCTTACAAAACATATTAAGAAAAACAGCCAGGCATGGTGTCACATACCCATAATGCCATCAAATGGGAGGATCATGAGATGGAGGCCAGCCTGGGCTGTCCACCAATAGCCCGTCTCAAACAACAGCAACAACAACAATACAAAACCCCCCACAAAACCTCGAAACAACAACAGAAAGAAATAACCAGCCATTCCCTTACCTTCTAGCCCACTTCCATTTACTACTTTACAATCACTGAATTCTTTCACTATTTGTTTTGGTATTTATCTCCAAGTCTCTAAATGACGTACATATATACAGAGTCCCCCCAAAAAAGTATGCACACTTCAGGAAAAGAAAAACTTGATAAATATTTTAATACTAAACTTACTGAAACATCACGAGAGTAATACAAGTTACCCTTGGCCTCTACAATTACAAGAGGTGCTCAAAGTGGAGGCCGTTAGCTTCTAGACATTTATGAACTCTGAAGCAGGTATACATTTTTTGGCAATCTCCCCCAACCAGATAGACAGACAGACAGATACACACACACACACATATACATACATACATGGGTAAACAGACATAAAGTTTTATTATTTATTTATTTTTCACTATGGAAGATAATAAATTCAATCTCTTTACTAAAATACAGCTCCAGAAATGTACCAATTCCCATCCCCTTGACTCTTGTTATTTTTATAAGATTTGTATTCCAAACTTGACTCAGGAAGCACTAGTCACAGATGGAACCATACAGTACAGAATGGCCATGTTTTTGGGACAACTTTACTGTCATGCAGCTATAATGATTGTTTTAAATTTTTTTCCTTATTTCTTCCTATGTCTTCCATGTGTCAGATATGGAAGATTCCTCAACTATGTCAGGTATACTGTCCATCATTGTAGAGACACTTCTGCAGAGTGCCTGCTGCACCATGCCAGCCTGGATGTTCTTCTCTCTCCTGGGCTAAATCCTTTGGCCTGTTACCCACGTCTTCTTTATTTTTACTCCCTTACTCCCATTCTCCAGTACCTTCCAGTGAGAAATAAGAAACACAAATTTTATTTGCCATCCTGCACTTCTAAAGGTGTCTTAATTCTACTTTCACAACTACCTAGTGTTGGCTGGACAAAGACTTGTAGGTTCAACTCATGTCCCTAGGAATTCTGAAAACATTGCTCCATTTTCTTCCATATCCAGAGCTACAAGAGAGAAGTTAAATGCTATTCTGACTCTTGATCCTTTAATTGCAAACTCTTTTTTCCCTCTGGAAGACTGTAAAATACTCCCACTTTTGCCAATATTCTAGAAGTTTCAAAATGAGATGCTTTGGTGTGACTCTGTAGTCATCCACTATCTTGAGACAACAAGCCTTTCTAATCTGGAAGCTCAAATCCTTCAGTTCTAAGAACTTTTCTTCAAGTACTTCTTTCAGCGATTCCCTCCTATTCACTTATTATTTTCCCTTTTCTCCTCATTACCATTTCCAGGCAGTTACCTTCCCCTGCCTCACTTCATCTCCAGCAACTGAATCATGTATCATGGTATTATTCCCCTCTCCACCCTTAGGGCATGGCAAGGAGGCTGCACAACAGGCATGACCTGTCCGTTGCAAAGAACCGGAAAGGATGCTGGACAATATGGTGTGACTTATCAATCACAGAAGAGGCTGGGTAACATGGTGCGCCCTGCAGTCAGGAGAGCTGTCAAATCACAGCCCACAACAGCTTCTGACAGTCTGAATCTGACATCAGAAGGAGGATATAAAAGATAAAGGCCACTGGGCCTCACAGCCAGTCTTCTTACTCCTCTGGAGACCTACTCTACGTGCAGGGTGCATCTCCTCTTCTTTTCATTTCTACTTCTTTTCTCACTTCTTTTTCACTTCTACTTTTTCCTACTTTTATCTTCAATAAATGAAACTTTTGCCTTCTGTCTCCAGCCAGTTCTTTGATCAGGACAAGAGCCTGGAAACACTGGACACTCCAACATCCAACGACAAACCTACCTTAAGTTATCTACCGCCCCAGCCAGGACCACTATCCCTCATTCCACAAAGAATCTAGTTTCTGTCATACTGCTGTGTTCTTCAATACTGCTATCATAATCTTTGGTGGTTTTATTATCCACACAGATGGTCCATTCATCCTAGCTTCTCGGTTCTTGGACTTTTCTATTCCAATGATCTATCTGAAGCTCCACCTTTACCATTCACTGGTATGGTCTCACTCCAACCCTTGTATAACTTGTGTCTAGCATCCCCCCATCTACAATCATACATCTCCAGCCACCCTGTCAAGCACATAACTCTAACCTGCCAGGACCACAGAGCCATAGATTCTACTGATACAGAGACCAACACAGGGATCAAGACCAAATAAACTTCTGGGCCCTTAACCAGAAACTCATTAAAAGCATGATTTGTGTTTTCTTCTGAGGTAGACAGGGACTTAAAAGCATTTATTTGTGTGTGTATGGGTGTGTGTGTGTGTGTATGTGTGTGTGTCTAAAAAAAAAAAAATGTGACTCTTCACTTGAGCCTATAGATGTCCAAAAGGTCACTAAAAGTAGAACAAAGTTTCACCTTCATTTTGCAAAACTCTGAGTTTTGCAAACTTTGCAAAATTCCTTCTTAGCTCTACATATAGGTATGTTGGGAAGTACTTGTCTAAAAGCTGCCAACACAGGGTTATCAGCTCAACATTTACCTAACCCATCTCATCTCCAACTGAGACACCAAGATAAGAGACGTGCAGTATACCCAGAAGTCTCTTCTGCCCTAAACTTCCAGTCACTTGGATTCCAGCACCTGAGGCTGCCCCAGGCAGAAACAATCATCTCCTGGGAACTGGCCTCAAGTCAGCAGAATTCTTCCAGAGCTAAGAAACCAGGACTAAAACAATCAAGACTAAGCAGACCCTAGCCCTCTACAGCACCCCACAAAACTGCTCTCTGCTCTTCTGTGAATGGTCCACTCTGACCCATCTCTTCAGACCTATGCCCCCTTCAAACTGAGAAAATTTTTCTACCTTCTCTTACTTTCTTTTGTTAGGAGATGAGCTTGTTCTTTGTCAGAGCTGTGTTCCTGTTTATTTTATCTTAGTTTTCTTTTTTTATTAGTGTATGTTGGCAGTACATAATGAATACATTCATTGTGCACAACAAACACATGGTTAATTCTTTTTACATCCCCTTCCCCTCCCCCCAACACCTCTCAGTCCCCTTCCCATTTGCCAAAGAACTATCTCACTCTTTCCTAGTGTCTTTTATTTTGCTCTTTGGTTTATTTATACTTTGGGTAAATATCTGCTGAATGCCTCAGTTTCCATTTCCATTATCACTGAAGCAAGGACCAGTACCAAATGGTGACACTCTTATTTTTCACCGTTCTTCGCTCCCCTCTGGTCTTCTCTTCCCTCCTAATCAGCTTAAATTCCATGGTTAATGTTTATATTCCTCTGCCAATTAGGCTGAAGCAATCCAAGCTAAGTGTCTGCCTAGTCTATACTCCCGGCCCACCAACGTCCCCAAAATAAGCTCAGCCAGAAGGAAAAAAGAACAGAGCCAGCAAATGGTCTTGCTTTAAATTACTCACATTGACTTCATATTATTACTGCCTAGAACCCATTCCTTAGTCCCTCCTAAACAACTACTTTCATCTATTTTTTTTCATAAACTGAGAATCTCTATTTCAATTTATGACTTTGTTTCTGTTTCACTGAGAAAATAGAACCAATTGCAAACAAACCAAAAAAACCTCCACCAGCTTCCAAACCCCATCTATCTACCCTCTCAGCTGAATGGATGTGCACGTTCTGTCTCATCCTGCTATCACCGCGGATGGCCCTGCAGCCTGCACCACAGACCCTGCCTCCCCTCTCACTGGACTCCATTCCCTCTCCTATTCTCAAACAGCCTGCTGCAGCAATTCTCCCCTCTTCTCTGCAGATGCATTGTCCTCTTTCTACTGAATCTATCTTGTGAATATACAAATAAGCTGCTTTAAAAATTCTTCTCCAGGGGAATGGGAAAAAAAGAAGCAACAAGACATATCATGTACAGGTACAAACCCCCTACGATGAATGTTATCACTACGTACATCTAGAATGTACCATTAAAATAAAATTTTTTAAAAAATTCTTCTCCTGACCCCACATACTCTTCTAATCCCTGCCCTTTTCCTCTTCCCCTTTAGCAACATTTCTCACATGGGTCTCTAGATTCTGTACTGTCTGCTCTTCTCTCTCATGATACAGAAACTGTTTCTCAAGGTCACTGATAACTGCCACACTGCCACACACAATGCCCACCTGGCAGCGCTCACCTTCATTACAACGTCACTCAACTTGAGCACCTGCTCTCTTCCTTAGAACTCTAAAAGCAGCAACAGTACCTTTGGGTCCTTGCTGAAACTTGAACATCTGGACTTTTCTAGTTTCTACTGATTTGTAAAGCCTAGGAAGGCATCCCCAAATAACTGAGAGAACTGAAAGGGTCCCTATATTGTAAAATAGCTTGCTGGGGAAAATGGTTTGGGTACTATAGGCTGCAACTTACCTGCATCACTAAAACATCATGTTTATTTGGACTGAAGGACGATGATGCACAATGAAAAAGCCCAGCAGATGGAAACATTTACCTCTCTCACAGCCTGGCTTCTTTGCTTCAGACATCAAAACATCAGGACCCAGCCGCACCCTCACCCCAGCTGCACAGCCTATTACAGCTGGGAAAGCTCCTAGGTAAATGTGCACAAGACACGCAAAGAATACAGGCTTCTGTGCTCACTGGTTTCTCAGAACAGCATGAGGCATGTTCGTTCTCAATTTAGGTCTGCATAAGTGCAATAGTATTTCGCTAAAGCAAAGGTTCTTACTGCCCTGGAAAGAATCTTGAGAAATACTACACTCTACTGTTTCCCAAACTTACCTGTATAAAAGAATCACCTGATGCTTGTTAAAAAAAATACCAAGTAAGTAAAGATTTCTGGGCCTCACTCCACACCTGCTGCTTCAGATTCTCCAGCCTCCTCAGAGAAACCCACATGGAGACAGAGCTCAGCAGGTCTTGCACCAGGCTAACGAGGCTCTCTTCCAGAGGAATGCCAAGGGCATCTCCTTGAGACCCACTCCAGAGGCTCTGCTCCACGTTACAAGATGCTCGAAGGTTCTGCCCCAAGAACAGAGCTGAGAGCAAGCATGTTTGCCCCCCCAGTCAGACCACTTACTCTCCATGGTTGGTTCCTGTGGTGAGCACTGGTGTTGGCGGGCCTGATAACTGCCTGACTTCTAGGGCTCTCTGCCAAAAGGAATGCATTCTGCCACAGCAAGGTTTTGTGATACAGGTAAAAGTATAGAAGAGCTTTTCCAGCAGGAAGTTGCAGAAGGGGTGGGACTGGGAAGGCTAAAGGGCTCTGCATCCCACAACTGGCCCTGTCCTAACAGCTCCCTCGTGACTGCCTGTCACGTACCTGTGAATCCAGGGCAGCAGAAGCTGTTTCTGTGTTTTGGCTAGTAAGAAGTATGCTGCAATAAACATGGGAGTACAGGTGTCTCCTCAAGATCTGGATTTCAACTCCTTTGGCTGCATACCCAGAAGCGGGATGGCTGGATCAAATGATCCATGTGAACACAGAGACTACAGGCAGCTGCCTGATGCAGTGGTGAGGTGGCCCTAGCCCAGGGAGAACCACGACAGAATGAGACTTCCCTTGTAGGGTGCTCCCCAGGCTAACCGTCACCCACCAACTGACTAGTGGTTAGAAAAACAGACCTGCTCATCTTTGCCCGCTTATCCCAGATCAAGCCACAGAGATCCCTCCCCGGTATCCCTGAAGGGCTTACTGGAGACTGACTGTAAAAGGTGAGATGACAAAGGCCACCTAGAGGCCAACTTCAAAATGAGGCACAATGGAAGGTGAGCTACTACAAAAACCTCTATCTGCAGCGTTCATGAAAGAAGTTCCTATCGATGGGCAATCGGAAATGGCAAGGTAAGAAGACAATCTGAAGAAGTGTCAACTATCCAAATAAGAGGGAGGAGAATGAAGCAATAGTCTGGATGTAGGCACTTGTTCTCCCACTTCTACAAGCAACAACCTCTGGTATATGGCTGTTAACACCGTACACACTAACTGCCAAAATGAGGGTAATTTCAGTTAAAACCTTTATCTTATTATTGAAAATATACAGTAAATCTGAGGTTACTACCAAGTTACTATTCATCCTCCCCGAATTAAGAAAACTAGCAGAATACAACACGCCTGAACTCATACACAGCTACGTTCTTGAACATGACAGTTAAGTAAAGTCCTACTGAAGTCATCTGAAGGTATAAGGAAAGGGGGAGCTCAAGTCTGACAGACTGAGGTTCTTCCGACATAGCTACATCCTAGTGGGGTAATAACAGTAAGAATTTTTTGCTATTGTCAGCTGGGTTACTCACTCGGTTTGTGACCTAGGGAAAACGCTATCACTCTGCCACAGTTTTCCTAATTGTAAAGTAGCTGCTGGCATTTGCACACCCAGTAAGTGTTAACTAACCTTGACTAAGGGAGGGATCAGTGAGATCAGATGCCCATCCTAAGCCATCTCTCAAGCCTTACGGGATTAAGCGAAAGCTAGGATTTCTCATCGCTGATAAGGGCTATTCCATAGCTTGCCATAAGGAAGAACAGTTTATTTGGATGAAATTAATTTCCACATCTTTGCTCAGGGGAAGAAAATAAGCTATCTTCACTTTGTTACAGACTGTTCCTGTCTCCCTGTCTCTTGTACTGGCTCTTCCTCAGCCCACTGCTATGGAAATGTTGGCATGCACAATGATCTCAGTTGTGTCTTCTCGGCCTAGTCTCACTCACTCAATGATCTCTTCCGGTTCCCAGCCTGATCTCTCAAATTGCTATCACTAGTCTATATCCCAACATAAAAATGTGGCCTAGTGACACCCACACACCTTGGCTGTCTGTCTGGCCATCAGGTGTCACCCAGTGGGCCTTTCCCAAGTATGATGTCGAAAAGTCAACTCCAGAACTTCCCCTCCGAACTTTCTATTCCAGTCTATTTCCAGTCTCTCCCACTTCCGTTATTAGCATTTCACTTTTCAAACAGCTCAGACCAAAATCTCAGAGCCACCTTTGTCTCCACTACAGTATTTCTCATCCTACATCCAATATGACGGCAAATTCAGTTATCCTTATCTCTAAAATACTTTCGAAATCCACATTTATTGCTACCCGCCCTGCTAACATCCTGGTCCCAGCCATCTACCATCATCTCTTGCCTGCATTACTATAACAGATCCCTAATTTTCTCCATTATTTTACCCTTGCTTCTTCTAATCTATTCCAAACCTAAACAGTCAGATTGATGCTATTAAAATATAAATCAGGACGTTTTGGTTCTGGTATAGCAGTGGCAGGGTAAGCCCCTTACAGCTCATCCCTTTTACTGATTACAACTAGAAATGCAGGAGAAAACAGAACCACCTGAGGACTCTGAAAAGTAAACAAACACAGGCTGATTGTGAAATATTATTTCACAACTGTTGCTGGACATGATGGCACACATCTGTAATCCCAGCACTCAAGGAGGCTGAGGCAGGAGGATCGCCCCAAGTTCAAGGTCAGCCTGAGCTACACAGTGAGTTCAAGGCTAGCATGAACTACAAAGCAAGACTTTTTCTCAAAAAGCAAAAAAAAGTGTATTATGGTCAATAACATACCATGTAGCCAGCAAGCTTCATGCATATAAAAATTGCGATTTCCAATGATTTCTTTCATAAAAGCATTTACAATGGTTACAATGTCTTTAACAGCACTTTATGTTAACACGGTTATGTTATAACTGTTAGTGAATAGTAGTCTTGAAAGCATAATTAGAATATGGTCATAAAATGTTCTTTACCACAAACTCAGGTATTAACTTCTTTACCACAAACTTAGGTATTAACATTTAAGTGATACTGTCAAAAAAAGACAAAAAAAATCAAGAAAAACCATTATAAGCAACAAATACTAAAACGGAAAAGAAAGCCAATCAGTCAATAATATTTATCAACTATTAGAACTATAATTCCAGGTGCCATGAGGACTGTAAAGAAATAAAAATAGTCATAAGTAACATACAGCACCTACTAAATATTCTAGGGAACATTTTAGTTACTCAAATTCATTGTGCTTTTCACAATAAAACTAATAGGAAAGCATGATTATCTTCTTCATCTCAGTGATTAGGAGACTAAAATTAAGTAACTCGTCCAAGGTCATACTATAAGTAGTTGGTGGAAGAAGATGCCTAATGTAGTCAGTATCTTATCCAATGGTTAACTATATTATGAGTACTTATCCAACCACTAATTACACTATGCTGCCCATTTAGAGAAAGACGACATAATAATAAAGATGCTTAAATTTTGTTTTAAATATTAAGACTGTTACACGGAGGCCAGAAGTATGTATAAAATGGACACGCAGTGGTAAAGAACTTTTGGAGCCACATGCCCCAAACCTCCCAGCATGCAGTTAGAGATTAAATGATAGCCCGCAGGGCCACAAGCCCAAGGAAGATCAAACGAATCCCTTTAAGGAATGGATGCTCTCACCTCTATCACAAGGTCCGCATTTAACAGACCTCCCTGCCTTTCCCTGTCCTTCCTCTGTGCCTACATAAGTCCCTGCCAAGATGCCTTTCTTTTTTCTTTTATGCTTGCTTCCTGGTTCTATCAGTAAAAGGCCACTGAGGCTTCAGCTAAGGGCTGTCATTTGAGACTTTCTCACGCTGAGGGGTCTCAGTTAACGGCAGCCCCTCTGTGCCCTCTTAGAGTGGATTAGACACTGACTCTAAGTAATCTTTGCGTAATCTTTCATCCTTCTGCACCATGCCATGGTCGTGAACTGTGACACTGTACACTACTTAACATACTTTATATACTCACACAAGTACAAAGAAACAGCAGAGAAGAAAGCAAAACTTTATAAATACCTGGTGTTCCAATGGCTCTTACATAGGAGAATATCATATTTGCTTTTCCTTTCACAGTATTTTCTATGTTCTGAAGGTCTTCCATGGTAGTAATATATTTCACTTCATTAAAAAGAAGAGCACTAAAATAAATACACATAAAATTAGGAGAAAATTTGACATGTATTAATTACATCATATGTTCATATTTTTGTTAAAGAACCTAACTTTTAAAAAATAAATTCAGCTGGGCATGGTGGCACACACCTGTAATCCCAGCACTCTGGTAAACTGATACAGAAGGATCATGAGTTGGAGCCCGGTATGGGCAATTTAGCAACTCAGTCAGAGCCTGTCTCGAAATGAATAAAATGTAATTATAAATTATAAACGTATTTTACATTTAGGAGAGGTAGTTCACGGCAAAGCCATGAGTTCAATACCCAGTACTGCGAAAAGAAGTAAAAGAAATTTAACCCCTTTGAACAATCAGTAATAAGAACCTCAGCATTTTAAGGGCTGGGAATGTGGCTCAGTGGTAGAGCACTTGCCTGGCATGCACGAGGCCCTGGGAGGAATTAAAACCAGGCTCTAGGTATTACTATGTCCCTGAGAACATTAACCAGGAGAGACTAGGAGAAATGGTGCTCATTCTCCATCACAAGCACCATACCAGTCTTACCAAATAACCTCTTCCAGATCTCTCAGCCTTGAACACATTTGAGCCCCTTACATACCACAACAGCAGGCTTCTTCCAGTGGCCCGCCAGGCCTTGTCTGACCTAGACATTGTGCACCTTCCCAGCCTCACTCCTCATGCCCACCACACTGCAGCCCACCTCAGGGTGTCTGTGCACAGAGTCTTCTTTGCTGGAAGCTACTCCTTTTGCTCCATCTCAATACATCTGCTCTCTTAAACATCATCACCTCAGGGAAGCCTTCCCTGGTGGGCCTGTGTAAGTAAGCCTGAAACTTTTTCCCCTCATTTCACTACCTGACTCCTTTACAGTACAAGTTATAATTATTTATATACTCGTTTACTTGTTTATCTCTGGCTCTCATTAAACTACTACCTCCTTAGTACAAGAACCTTGCATATTTTATCCCTGTATCTGCAATAATTTGGAATAGAGTCTTGTGCATAGTAGTAAACAATAAAAACACAGTGAATGAACAAAAGAAAAAACAGGGCAGGAATTATTTACTCTCATTCTTCATTTGAAGAAATGGGCACTGACGAGCTTACGATACAGTCATTAAATCAAGCTGCCAGGGACAGAACACAAAACAGGTATTCTCACTCTCAAGTGAGCTAACCTTTCACTTGACCGAAATTTTTCTGAATCATCTTTTCAATGTATAAATAAAACTAATTTATCATATTTGTTCATCCAAAACTACTTCCTATTTCTTAGTTGTGTACTTCTAAATAAATTCTCTGTTCCTAACAATTCAGTCCCCTTACATATATTTTTGTTAGACTAAACTTTAAGGAAGTTGTTCCAGGTACACATATTTAACTTGCCCTAGATTACAGCGTTAGTCATGGGTAAAGCTCAGAGTCAATCACATCCAGGCTTCTGATACTAAACCAGAGCTTCCTAAATTATGTCTGTACCAATCATTCTTATAAATGGAGGCCAAGTGCAAAGGGTGACAACTAAAGAACAGCAGAGGATCCTCAATGGCAATCTGGGCTGCTGGGTGCATACACATTTTGGCTACTGAGCCCTGGATTACCATTGAGTTACTTAAAAACAGAGAAGTACCATCTTGGGAATGTAATCGATTACCATGTAAATTCTAAGCTTGGAAATTACAGTCACCCATTTCCCTTTATTGCTCTAGTAGTTCCCATCTACATGCTTCAAAGAATCAAATGTGGGAGCAGAAAGCTCCCTAAATTTTTTTCAATAAAGACTGACATTTATAAATGTCCAAGTCACTGTTTATTGGGTACTTGCCACATGCCCGGCACAATACTGAGGACTTTTTTTCTTTTTTGAGTGCTGGGGATCAAACTCAGGGCCTTCTGCTTGCTAGGCAAAGTGCTCTACCACTTGAGCTAAATCCCCAAGCCCTGAGCATATTTTAAGTGGTGGCAATTTATCACCTTTTGAGCTTCCCAACTCCGAACACCTTTCTTTCCTCTTTCTTCAGAGAATTTCCAGTTTTCTAAATCTTCATGGCGGGCGAAGCCCGTGTCCCCACAAAATGCTGATCCTATCACATACTTTGCCAGGCTCCCTACTGCAAGGCATGGCTAAGCAACCCAGAACCGCTTGCCTGAGACTGTCCATCTGGAGCAAATGATACAAAGAACCAGTGACAAAAGAGACTTATTTTGAGAAGCAGCAGCAGGGTCAGTTTCAAAGGCAACAGCGATGACACTGTGGATGACAGCCCCAGGGCAGGGAATGTGACCTGCGGCATTCAGTACTCAGGAAAAATGCACCAACCGGCACGAATTGCTTGTATGCCATGACTGTGACTCATTTAGGGCTATATGACCTTTGAGTCCCATTCTCCTGCCCTTCTAGTGAGGCTGAGATTTCCTATTTCTACTCTAAATCTCAGTTTAAACCAGTCAGACCCAGATTCTAGGGCTTATCACTAAAAACCCTCAGCAATGCACTCCGCTTTGTTTTCATGGCAAACATCTGAGACTGATCCCATCATTAACTCTATTTCAAAGAGAAGGTCATGCGGTTTAGAGGTTACCTTGCGCTTTGGCTGATGTCCCAAAGCTCATTTAGTAGTCATTATCCACAAGAAAACAACCAAAACTAATGACACTGATAATCTAGCGACCTCTGGGATCTCTCCCAGTGGCTTCCTAACTTTAATATAGTCCTTAATATGCTGATATCCAGAATGAGGCTACCTAGGGATCATGAGGATCCAGTCCAGAAACCTGCGCCCCCCTTCCCTCAGGTCCCAAAGAGGACAATCTCTGATAGACACAAATTAAGGAAAAGTCTCTCCGGGACTTTCCTGCTCAACAATGTGGTAAAACAGCCTGGAGCTGCTCTGATCAGAGTTCCTTCTGCCCCAGAAAGGCCCCGAGACTCCCCTATCCCAACCATTAGGCAGGTAAGTGAGGTGGCGAGGCACTGAGCAGGTGTCCATAAGAAACAAAGGGTTCTTTCTCTACCTTGAAAGTAGGATAAGCCACTTGGTCCTTTTTCAGAAAGAAACCATTTTTATATTATTTTTCTGCCGTTATTCAAATTCTAAAAAAAAAAAATGTTACCTGTTAATTTACCATACCAAATGGGCTTTTGTTTTCTGTTTTTTTGGGTTTTTTTGTGTGCCAGGGATCGAACTCAGGGCCTTGTGCTTGCAAGGCAAGCACTCTAATCACTGAGCTAAATCCCCAGCCCCCCCCGGGGGGGTTACTTTTAATTAATTATATTATGACTGAGTAGATTCATATATAAAAAAAATACCCTAAAGTCCTTTAAGTTTTTTTTTTTTTTTTAAGTTTTTTGAGACAAGGTCTCAATAGGTAGCCCAGGCTACCCTTGAACTTGGCAGCGATCCTCCTACCTCAGCCTCCCAAGTGCTGAGGTTACACCCAAGTGCCACCACACCTGGCCGCCGCCTCTTTTCAACAACCAAAATGTGGAGCTACCAAATTCATCATCCACCAACACCATATTGATCACCAAAGAGAGGTCACACACCATATTATACTCTTAGTAGAAGTACTCTGTATTATAAAGGTCACAGTTGAGATAGAACCACCAGTACCAATTAACAGAACTGTGCAGAATTCAAACCCAAGACAAATAACTTTATTGTAATTTCCTATAAAAAGTATGTTAATAAGTTGTTATATTTTTAATTAACGATGTTTTGGCGATATTTTAAGTGTCCTACAAAAGCCTACATAATTGGCCATAATGGTCCAAAAATATATAATTTTTAAGCAATTAATGTAAACATTGCCCTAAATTTACGCCTGTTATTTTATTCTCAGATTGTCTAACAATTTTTCTCTAATTATTTTTTTCTACATTCTGCAAAAAAGTAATTATCTCAAACCTTGATATTTTGTTAACAAAAAAGCAGAGTTCAAGTATAATTGTGGAACACTGATTTCAATCAAAACATTCTACATAAGGAACAAATTCAAATGCTTTAGGTAAAACAACATGGCTTACACATTTTGAAGCAAGACAAACACAAATATCCTCAAACACAAGCTTTCAGTTCATGAGCAAGTATTTTGAGAATCCAAACATCATCTACAGATACTTTTTTCTCCTTAATTACAAGGCTAAGAAGTAGCCTTGGACCAAAAATAACCAACAAGATGCCTGAAATTAGTATGTTTTAATATGTGTGATCAACTTTTGTAAAATGGAAGAAATGCCAGTGAATTTTGGCTATTTAACTCTTTTATTGTCTAATAAAAATGCAAACCTAAAGCACTAATTTATATGACTATACAGATAAAAGACATTCACTATGTACATTTAGCGCCTATGTATACATTTAGTAAACAGATAACAGTGTCTTAGAAAAAATACTTTGTATATAAACCAAAAATAATTTTTTGTTGTTCAGCTATGGATAACAGGATTATAAAGTGGGGAGAAGGAGGTCATGGTTTTATGTATTATATATCATACCAATCTAACAATAGATTAGTATGATCATTAATAAGTGAATATTATTTCAATTATTAGTGTACTTAGTGAAAAACAAACTGAAAAACTAGTTCGTTTTTCTGTCTTTTTAAATTAAAATTCCATTAATGTCAAAGGGTACATATGCACAGAAATCAGTATCTTTCATAAACATATAAATTTATATACATAAGTATCTCATGTTATATGAAGATGTATATTTATACTACATATTTATTATATATTGTTACATAAAATATAACACATTATGTCTGTGTGTCTCTGTGTTAGAAGCTGATAGAAGAAAAAAACCCAATTGTGATGGAAATAACAGAAAAAAATATGCAGTAATAAATTTAAGTGTCTAGGCATAAATGAAGAAAGCATTAGAACACTGATTGATTTAAGAGAATGAGAAGACAAGCTACAGACTGGAAGAAAATATGTCAAAATATCCAGCTGATAAAGGACTATTATCCAAAATATATATAGAATTCCTAAAACTCAGCAGTTGGGGTTGGGGATTTAGCTCAGTGGTAGAACGCTTGCCTGGCAAGCACAAGTCCCTGAATTCGACCCCCAGCACCTGAAAAAGAAAAAACAAAAACTCAACGGTAAGCACACAGCCCAATTAAAATGAGCCAGATTCATCACCAAATTAGATATGCGGATAACTAGTAAGCATAAGAAAAGACACTCCATATACTATGTCACCAAAGCAATGCAAATTCAAACACTGAGCTATCACTACATACCTATTGCGATAGATAAAGAAGAGAACAGCAATAACATCAAATGCTGGTGAGAGTGTGCAGCCACAGGAGCCCTAATTCACTGCTAATGAAACTGTACAATGGGAGGGCCATTTTGGAATGCAGCTTCCCAGTTTCTTGCAGAGCTAAACACTTCAATCCTTCAGTCCAGCAATCACACTCTGCTATTTACCCAACCCACGGGAGGTGAAAGTTTAACCTCTAACAAAAAACTTGCATACAGATATTTACAGCAGCTTTATTCATAACTGCCAAAACTTGGAAGCAACAAAAATGTTCAACAGTAGGTGAATGGTACCTCCAAACAATGAAATATTTTTCCATGAAAGGACACGAAGGAAGCTTAAAAGCTTACTACTAAATAAAAGAAGCCAACATGAAAAGGCTATAGGTATACTGTATGATTCCAAATATACATTCTTAAAAAGGCAAAGCTACAGTAAGAGTAAAAAAGATCAATGGTTACCAAGAGACGGGAGTATTTGGGTGTTGAAGAGGAGAATTCAGGAGGCAGTGAATATACTCTGTACGATACCATAACGATCAACACACATCATTATACATTTATTCAAGCCCACAGAATATATAAGAATGAACCATAATGTAATCTATGGACTTTGGGTGATTTTGGTGTGTCATTGTAGATCATCAGGTGTAACAAAGGTACCACTCTGGTGGGGTGCTGGTAATGGGGGAATTCATCCATGTGTGGGGTAAGGGATAAATGAAAAGTCTCTGTGCCTTCCTCTTCTCACTATGAACCTGAAACTGCTCTTTAAAAAAAAAAAATAGTGTTTTAAAAAAAAACACTGCTAGAGACACAGGAAAATATGGGGAAAACATGTTCTAGGATAGGAAAATTCATCTTTAAGATGTCAATTTTTCCTAATTTATAAACTTAATACTAGCAGTGTTACATCTCGTGAGGGTAGATTTTTATCTAGGGCCTGTAAAAAAGCTACATCAGTAAAAGAATTAGAGACATACGTTCAGAAGGAGAAACAAAATCACTTTACTGGGAAGGGAAGAGAAATGGGGAAGCAAAACCATTTTATTGGGAAAGGAGAGAAAATAAGTAGATTAGATAGCTATCTTCTTGGAATAAAGTAGGGAGCCCAGAGTTGGCGCTGAGAGGAGGGGTCTTTTTCTCAGCCCCTTTATTACAGGGCAAGAAAGGGACTATCCCCCTTGAGAGTTGTTATAATTCAATTGGCTATTTTGGGTTCTAAGACCCCTGATTTGGCCACTGCTCTTTCCATTGCCTACGTACACATTCTTGGAGCATTTCTGTGGTCCTTTGTCCCATCCAGGGACTTATCTAGTGAGATTTACAACAGAGCCCCTCATTCAAGGATGAGTTAGCAAAAGGAGATACATGTACATTTAAGTCTATTAATACAGTGAGAGAATAATAAAATCTAGGTACATATATATATATACACACATATATATACGTGTGTGTGTGTGTGTGTCTAGGTGTTAGTGCATATTTTACATACTGAGTTACATACTACATAATGTAATGTAGTCCTCCTCTTTCCCACTTTGTCTCTCTTGTGCACAACTGGAGATGGAGGGAGGAAGGAGCTCTGTCTGGCATGAAGTGAGCCAGGCCTTCTTACGGGCTCTCTCTGTTTTTCATAATTATCTTCTCTAGCACAGGGTTAACTCTTCATTTGCCAGAAACCTCACTGAGACCCTTTAACTTTCCCTGCCTCTCTCCCAACTTTCCCTACAGCGGGATTAAGACAGGAAGGGGAAGAAACTGGGCAAGTTAATTTTAAATGTCACATGTAAACAAAATAAACAAGCAATTTTGAAAAGAAATATGAAGGGGCTTAGACCTTTCAGATAGTATATTATAAAGCCCCAGTAAATTAAATCAATGGTACTGGTACATGGACAGACAATGAATGAAACACAAAGATCAAAAAGAAAACCCAATGCATATGACAGTGCAGTGTAAATTGGTAAATCTCAACCTTGAAAAAAACCATTTATCTGGTGGTGTGGAGGCAACTAAGTACTCACTTGAACTGTACACATTTAAATCAATTTCTCATACCATTCACCATGTTAAATTTAAGAGATTTAAGAGATAAATTTAAGAGATTTAAGAGATTTAAGAGACTTAAATGCAAAACAAAAACAGTTAGGGAAGAAATACACCCACAAAAGTATAGTCAGCTCATCATTAAGAAAGGGGCAAAGGCAATTCCACGAAGAAAGCGTATCTGTTCAACAAAGGATCCTGGAACAACTAGACATCCATATGTAAAAATATGAATCTAGACTCTGACTTTATATGTTATGTACAAATTAAGTCAAAATGCACCACAGACCTAAATGTAGACATAAACATCTAAAAGACAAAAATGTTGGTGACCTTGGATTGTAATGAGTTTCAAGAAACAACATCAAAAGCACAATCTACAAAACAAACTTTATTATTAGAAACCTGGGCTCTGCAAAAGAAATCATTGAGAATGAAAAAAAAAGGCAGTGTCCGGGAGAAGGTATCTGCAAAACAAGTATCTAACAACAGACCTATATCCTAAATATACAAAACAACTTAAAATTCAATAATAAGAAAATAGCAAGGACTTTTTTTGTTTTGTTTTGTTTTTTGTGCTGGGGATCGAACTCAGGGCCTTGTGCTTGCAAGGCAGGCACTCTAACCACTGAGCTAAATCCCCAGCCCAACAATAAGAAAATAAACAACCCAGTTTTTTAAAAATAGACAAAATATCTGAGTAGATACTGCACCACGAACATGAAGATGGTCAATCAGTGTATGAAAAGATATCCAACATCAAGAGATACCACTACACACCTATTAGAATGGTTAAAATTTTAGAATATTTTTTAAAAGGATGACACCAAATAACAGCAAGGAAGTGGAAGAACAGGCACTCTTGTTGCTGGTGGGAATGCAAGATGGCACAGCCGCTTCTGAAGATAGTTTGGCAGTTTCCTACAGAACTAAACATAGTCTTACTATATACTCCACAAACCTTACCCCTACATAATTACCCAAGTGAGTTGAAAACTTACACCCACACAAAAAACCTACATGTGAATATTTATAGTAGCTTTGTTCACAATTGCCAAACCTTGGAAGCAACCAAGGTGTTCAGGAGATAAATGGATAAACATCCACACAATGGATTATTCAGTGATAAAGAAATAAGCTATGAACCATGAAAAGACACGGAGTCTTTTACATATTACTAAGTAAGATCTGAAAAAGGCTACATGCTGTGTAATTCCAACCATATGACAAATATAATAGGCAAAACTACAGAGAGGGTAAAAACATCAGTGGTTTGAGGGAGGAGGAAGGATTTTCAGAGCAATGAAACTACTGCGTGTGATACTCTAATGGTGGAAACATCATGGTGCATTTCTCAAAACATACAGAATAGAATGCATAAGGAGTGAGCTCAACTCTGCACCTTACTTAATCATAATGTGTCAGGATTTGCTCTTCAAATTTTTTTGCATTGTGTTTTGAAGACAGGGTCTCACTATGTAGCCCAGTCTGGCCTCGAACTCACAGTGATCCTCCAGCCTCCCAAGTGCTTGGATTACAGGCGTGCACCACCACACCTGACTGTTCTTCAATTTTAACAACTGTGCCACACTGATGTAAAGTGTTAACAGAGAAAAACCACGTATGAAGGAGAAAGGAAACATGGGAATTCTCTGTACTATCTTCTCCTATAAATTTTATAATTTCCTGTAATTCTAAAACTGCTCTAAGTAACAGTCTACCAATCAAAAACCCCACAAATGGGTAAATTTCTTTATAACAATAGCACGAGGGAAACCACTGTACCACTAAAACTCCCGAAGTCAAAAAAGATAAATTTGAACACCTATTTTTAAAAAGAACACATTAGGGCAACTCAAGAGAAATTTTGTGTCTCCTTTGTATAAACAGAATGCCTAGAAATTAACAACAACCAAAAATGGGCAAAAGATACCAACAGTTCAATTCCATTTCTCTGAACAGAATACAGCTGTAAATGAGTACAAGACAGAAACTACTTGCCAAGCACTAGGTACTTGAAATTCACGTTTTAGCACACATAAGTGGGAAAATAAACTGAAAGGCATTTCTTTTTCATCACGGCAATCAGTAAGGCACAACTATGATACAGCAAGCTATTTGACCTATGATATTCTAAATATTATTACTGAAAATTTTTGTAAAATGCTGTATTCCACAAGTCGCTTTCTTACATTTTAAACAAAAAGGAGTGTTGCCTCTTTGGATTTGACTGCCTTGACATTTATTGTTTTACCTTCTCAGTTTATTCTTCGGTAAGTGGTACTGCCCTATATGTGGACAACACCTAGATGGCGTCGCCCTCAGAGGCTCCACTTCCTACGGCTTTTTCTGTAAATCTGCTCTTCTTCCTTGCCTACTCTCCATGGTGATCAGATTGGATCTGGGGCAGTGTGAAAGAGGGAAAAAGGAAAAGAGATCAAATATTAAGTTTGTGGTTATGTGTCAGCAAATTTACTATTACCGAAACCAGTTAATTTCATGTCCTAAGCACTACTTCTACCTCCCTAGACTATACAAGGGCCACACAGTGGTTTTTCATGTGCTTGGCTCCCTAAATCCGTCTCACATCCACCAGAAAGAGCTCTCAGAACCTGATCATAACACGTGCCTGCCTACAACTCTTTGTCAAGCAATCAGGGTTAAAAGTGGTCGATTAGGGCTGCAACAAACCAAACTAAAAGCAACAACTGAGACTTTATTCAGGGCCGGGATGTAGCCCAGTGGGAGAGCACAAAGGCCCTGGGTTTGATTGTTAGCTACACTACAAAAAACAACAACAACAACAAAAAAAGACTTTATTCATTTATGTGACAGTGCAAGCAAGACATAAAGAGAGGTACCAGCTCCACAATGGTCCATTTTGCATCTCATAAAATGGCAGCAGGCGAGGGCTGAGTAGATGCAATGGAGACATGAGGAATCATCTCATTCCAAGGAGTTCCAAACCTGCCTTTAAGAACCCAGAGACACTGTTGGGTAAAAAAGAGTAAGGGCTTGAAATGGAAAGGAACTGACTCAAAGAGAAGCGTCTCCATCTAGGACCCCCGAAAACAAGTTCTTAACAGAACCAAGTAGGAGGCACCATAGCCGAGGTCTGAGTAAGGAGACCTCAGCGTGGAGCACCTGAGCACTGAATGCGGCTATGCATATGAGCACGGCTAGTCTACAGGGCTGGGGCAGGTGCGGGTGTGGTCAAGTCCTTGACCTCAATTATCTCCAAAAGACTGCAATGAGTTCACTGGCTATGTACCAGGTCTGGCAAAGTGAGAACAGCTTCCTCACTAAGGCCTGCTGAGCAAAGCTTGTTACTGCCTATGAGAAAGACTGAAAGATTACACAAGGATTCTGCTCTGGAACTAGACACCTCCCCTTTCCATGGCTACCGGAAAGCCCACATCTCTACAGAGGGTAAACAGAGATGCCCCTCATCTGGCCTCACGCTTCGTTCACTACCCTCATCTCTCCCTGCACATTTCATACTCTGGTAAAACTACCCTCTCCAAACTCTTCCAACTTCCACACTCTTGTCACACAGTTTCCCCTGCTTTCCCTGCCTTCCCCTTCTTTGCCAAACACTTATCTTAAAACCTACCTAACCGCTACCTCCTTCAGGAAGCCACCCTCTTTCTAGGCAGGAGGACCTACTCCCTTCTCTGTGGCTCCACTAGCTGTTATGAATACATCTCTCCTCTACTTTATTTACCATATAGTATCTTCTGTGTCTATCTGTGCAACAGAGCACTAAACTCCTAGAGAACAGAAGCCACATCCTACTGTTTTGTGTCCCCGATGCCTAACAAGTGTCTGACACACAGCAGAAACGTGAGGAACAATCTATTCGTGGAAACCTGTATTCTATAAATCAGCATTAGTACACACTAGTAAGACCATGGCAGGATGAATGTGACAAACCCCATACGCTAACCGGTTCAGGCAGCAAGGTCCTTGGCACAGGCACCCTCTCCTTATCTAGGGTCCGGCTGTTTTAAAACCATCTGCTCATGAAGCAGTCCAACGTGGACCTGCCGCTCTGGGACGTGGTGTCAAATCGGGTTCGTACTTTATGGGAAGATAATCTTAGTACGTACCATCCCTGAAAGAGTCTTCATTCCTTGTTTCTTCACCCTCACTTCTGGGTCAAAGATAGTTAGCAAAGTTATATTGGAGAAAACAGTGAAACCAATAAAGTTCCTAAGAACAAATAATACAGCTATTACTTGGGCTTTTTGCTAAGCTTAATTTGACCCCTACTGCCAAGAAAGCCACCCCTTCTCTGTCCTAGGAAAGCGACTTCAAAGCAGTCTAACGGCCCTTTAGAATGCCTTCTTCAAAAAGCCACCTTTCACTCAGGGCAACTGGCTTCTAGGTCTACAGGTCTCAGGGCCCATGGTTTCCAAGAATTCCTAAGACCTTTTGATAATATGTTACTAGGACTGGAACATTTAAAAGTGTCCATTTGTAAAATGATAACCCCAACTTTTCACCTATACGTTTTAAATTTCCTATAATTTAACTTTCCCTCAAAGTTTGTGGGTAGGGAGACGTAAGTGTGGGGCCAAACAGAAAACAAAGATAATCAATGTCAGCAAAGGTCTTAACAGACAACAGACCTACAACACTAAAGCCTCCGTAAACTTGTATTTTTAACAAGTCATATTGTCTAGCTTTGTCATCAAAGAGAACAACAGACTTCATTTCAGATGCAGACCGCAGAACTGGAGCTCATACGAGCTTGAAGATTCCATGCCAGGAAATATGAGATTCACTCTCAGTTTAAAAAAATTTTAGAAATCAAGTGTGTGCTGGAAGTATAGAAACTCTTTTCTGTACTTAACTGAGAAGGCACAGAGCTACAGACTTCAGAAAAAAAAACAGGCTGGTATAAAAAGGAAAGCAAGGATTTTACTTTTAAAATCCTAATGTAAACAGCAAAGATGAGCGTCTTACCTGGTGGTACGGTATGTATGCATCCTCTTAAATTCAGATTTTGGAATCCTAACCCCCAAAGTGATGGTACTGGGAGGTGGGACCCTCCGGAAATGATGAGTCATAAGATCACTGCCCTTGCAAAAGAACCCCCGAGATCCAGGTCTTTCTACCATGTGAGGACACACACAGAAAGGGGTCTTGTACTGTGAAGCAGGTACCCTCATTTGATATCAAATCTGTCAACACCATGACCTTGGACTTGCCAGCCTCCAGAACTGTGAAAAAGAAATTTCCATTGTTTACAAGTCACACAGCCTACAGTATTTTATTACAGCAGCCCAGACTAAGACAGCCGATAAATCTTCACTCCACTGGCACAATCAAAGCAAATATACGACTACGTAGTCTTAGGGAGTCATCTCCTAGTTTTACACAGAGTATCTATGTGTTCTTGTATCTCCACCATTAAAGAAATTTTAGATCCTCAATGCAGAAGGATATACTAGCAATTCGTGCAAAATTGATGCCTACAAATACAATGTTGAAACCTTAAAAATACTGTAATGGACTGTGGTCCTCTAAAGTGAAATCAACCAGGAAGAAGTAAATGAGTACACCCAGTACTTACAAGAGAACATGAGCAACGATGGCATTCACATCAAACAAGGTGTCAGTCGGGAATTCTCTGAGCAGTATGTTGCCTCTATAAAAAGTTTTATAGAAATATTTCCTTAGAATTCAATTTACTTGTCTAACACATTAAGTTGTAAGTTCTTTGATGTTAGAGCCCATGTCTTATCCATGTACTCTATGCACCAACCAGAGTGCTGGTACAGAATGCACCCTCAAATATTTATTGAACATACACTCGATAAATATGTCGGTTTTGAAAAACTTAGGCTCTGGATCTGTCAAAAAAACTGGAAATAAACATGAGTCTGCAAAAGGCTTCCTAACCACTTTCTGACCACACACAGATTCCCAAGTCTTCTGAGGCCAAAAAGGAGAAGAGGGGAAAGAAATGTCCTTAGCAGTTCCCTGAACAAACAGGGTCTCTCCCTACTTCCCAGGCCAAACCCCAAGGGTTTGAGGAAAGGATGAGAGATGCCTGAAAGAGCTTAGAAAACCCAACCAAAGTACAGAGGAATCTGCACCCTAGACACAGACAGATTCCTCAGAAATAAAGTACATCCAAATACGGACCTGACATAACTACCTGGAATGTGAAATTTGCTATGTGCTTCCTTAACCAGGCACTTGTAGTAGGAACTTATGTAAGATTCTCACGTAACTTTCAAAATGACCCTGCGAGGTAGGTTTAGTCTTCGTATTTTGTAAGCAAGGAAGGTAAAGCTCAGAGAGGTTAGGTTGCAAGTATACTGCTTGGACTTTTTGCTAAACTTCACATAATCCCCACTAAACACAACTTTATTCTGGCTTAGTGATATTTTACATGCTTCAACACTCTAGAATATAGCTTTATATTTGTACATCGCACTCAAAAAAATTTACCTGAATAAATATGCTTTCATCAAATCCTTTTCTTTTCCACAGTATCTTGATATTTCTTCTTTGACACAATTAACCTTTAAAAGATTATATTTAAGGTTTAGCGTATACACCAAAATGTCAAGTTTCTTGGTTAGGAAAACAAGCAGAATTAAACATTAAAGACTTTCTCCAGGTCAAATTTTGCATTTTATTTTTTTCTGACTTGTATACAATAACTTCTCACTTACTCAAGCATGAGGATATGCAACAAGAAGAACTATTTCTACACTTAAGAGTTATATTTAATTATACCTAAGAGTTTACAATTAATTCAATCTCTCAGAACTAGCAGGAGGGCAACCAAGTAGAAAGGAAGCTTATCTTAAAGGCAAGACATAAGAGCATATGGAAAAGCCAGGAAGCAAGGGAAGGTGGAGCTCAGTGGTACAGTGAGTACTTAGCACATGGAAGGTCCTGAGTTCATCCCCAGCACAAAAAATAGATGGTAAACTAGAACCATGAAAGCATCACAGCAGCTGAATACATATGTGGCAGATCCTGCTAGTTTCTACCCCAAATCTATCTATTTTCCACTTTTGTTTACTGACAGAAACTTGCTAAAACCAGATGGCCCATTAAGAGACTTCTCCAGCCTCCCCAACATCTGGTGATGGCCAAAAGATATTAGCAAAAGTCACTGGGTTGGAATCCCTAGAAGACTTCTGACAGGGGACTGATCACTGCTGCTCTTACTCTTCATCGGTTGACAAAAAGCAGACAAGACAGCCAGGGTACCAGTGGAACTGCGGACCATGAGCTATCTTTAAAGAGGAAACCACTTGCTAAGGATACTGGAACAGAAAGAATGAATCTGAGTCCCTCATGTTAGAACTGCCACACCAGCACTGGGTAGCTTACAATCTGAACTTTATGTGAAAAAAATATAAGAACAAGCCTAGTAGTAAATGAAGATAAAATGGGAAGTGAAGGAGCACAAACACAGTAGAGGTCAAGGACCTGAAGTTACAGCCAAAAAAAGACAAAGCAGACTCTAGTCTTTTCACAAATACAGTAAGTAAAACTATATAGAAAGTCTGAGTGTAAATATGCATCCTGAGACCGAGAGGGAAAGAAAGGAAAGAAAAGAATGGAGGGGTTTCTAGATCAGACAAATGGGTGGCTACCAATGTAACTAAGCAAAACCAAGGCTAGAAGAACAGTTCTTTGGTTTCAGACTTGGTAAGGTTTTTGTTTCAGATGAAGGTCTTTGTTGTTCAATTTAATTTTAGTAGAGTTTGAGGGAACAGAACTGGGAAGTGACATTTTTTTAAAAAGCTAAAAAAAGAGGAACTGAAAGAAAAAATATCAGGAATAGTGAATTAGAATTAAAAGTCAGATTACAGGCATAACCAAAGCGAATTTTAGTGTACATATTTTTAAAAATTTTTAAAGTCCAGCTCATAGAGATAATTCACATTATGACAACAGATCTGCCCATTCATTCATCTTTCCAACATTACTTCAACACCTACCATATGTCATTTACCATTCTAGTCACCGGGGGTATGGTTAAGTACCAAACAAGGATCTGCACCCTTAGAATTTATATTCTATAAATAAAGACAATTTAAAAACTAATTAATAGGGCTGGGGATTTAGCTCAGTGATTAGAGTGCTTGCCTTGTAAGCACAAGGGCCTGAGTTCGATCCCCGTCACCACCAAAAAAAAAAAAAAAAAAAAAAAAAAAAACTAATTAATATATGGAAAGAGCTATAAATGAAAATAGTAAAGAAATCATAAAACAATACATACAAATATATAAATATGTAGAAGAGATGAGTTTCAAGCAGAGGGTAAAACACCTGCAAAGTCCTCTAGCAGTTTCAAATAAAAGAAGAATAGCTAGATACAGTAGCATAAGCCCTGTAATTCCAGCACTCAAGAGGCTGAGGCAGGAGGACTGCAAGTTCAACTCTTGCTTAGGCAACTTAGCAAGACCGTTTCAAAATTTTAAAGGTGGGGAGAGGCTGGGATTAGTTCAGTGGTACAGTGCCCTCCAGTTGATGCCCCAGTACTGGAGGGGGAAAAATAAACAGAATAATCAGTATGTATCAGGAACAAACTACACAAGGCAGAGGGACAGAAAATAAGATCAGAGACAAAGCCAATCTGCACTACTCAGGAGTTTCGATTTTATCACATCTGTAATGGGAAGCCTTCCAGGGTAGGGTAGCAATCTGTCCTGCCACTATGAACACAGAGAAGGATGTGCAGTGGGACAAGAGTGAAGGGAGAAAGGCCAATAATGAAGAGATTCTTGTGGTTTCCTAAATGAGAAGTGAAGACAAAGAGGAAAAAGTAAAGGCACAGGAAGGAGTCAGATTTAAAAAGTCCTGAGATAGAACCTAGTCCTGTAATAGATGGGTTGGTTATGAGGGACAGAAAAGTCAAGGATGACTGAAGCGTTTTGTGTTTTAAAATAGATTTTGATATAGTAACATTGCTATACCAGATTTCTCTTGGTTATCATTTGCATGATGCATCTTTTTCCTTCATTTATTTTGAAGAATTTCAATGCTTTTAGGCACATTTCTAAATAGCATACAGTTGGATTTGGTTATTGTCTCCAGCCTGACAATCTTTGTCTTAACTGGAACATTTAGTCCATTTATATTTTACTGTTTTCTTCATCCACTTCTGCCTCTGGCAATCTTCTTTTGAAAACGTTTTCAAATGCTACTTTTTGTGAAGTCTTCCCCAACACCATCTGTGACTTTCCACTTCAACAATCAGATACAGGCTTTCTTTCCTTTAAACTTCTAACATTTTATTTCTTTCTCTCTTATTCCAATTATCAGATTTTGCAATTATTGAAATAATTGGTGAATATGTTTTATTCTCCCTACTTAGGATACAGTAAGCTCATTTCAATCTCAAATGTTTAGTGAAGGGGTTATATTATGTTCGTCAATAAAGGCACTGGCCTGGGCATAAATCTTAATGTTCTATTCCAGTAGTTACCAGAAAGACAGTACGGTATTAATGTACTCATTAAGAAACAGGAATGATTATCGCTTTTGAAGTTTATATCAAATGACTATTTCATTTGTAAATTTCAGTTTAGAATTTTATTCAAAGCTTCTGAGAAATGTGTGCCATTATCATTCTAGAGAGGCTTCATCTGCTGAAATTTTAACTGCAACTCCTATACATACAGAACCGACACACAAAGAATAGGAAGTTTCTCGATGTGTGTTTGTTAGGGTACACCGCCAAAGTTAGCTAACCTTTCTATGGTGTCCTGCCTTGAAAGGTCAAGCTGCAGACACCCAGGACAACAAACACCTATGAAGAATGAAGGCCCATGACTTACGAAAGAATAACTGTACAAGAAAAGCAGGTACACATTAATCTAAAAGAATTTAATATCTCTGGATTACTTCCCATTCAGTTTTCTGATATACAAATTTAAATTAAATGAAAGGCTTTTGTAGCTATTTAGCCCAGATGCATGTGAAACTTTATCATAAACTTTGCCATCTGTAACTTTTTGAGGAAAAAAAAATTAAATATGTACTTTCAAATTGAATTGTTTTAAAAATGCGAGAAGCTGCAACATAAACAACTATAGCGATTTAGAAAAAAATTCAATTAATTTTGTTGCCTCAGTTTATAGTAATAGAAATTTTAAAAATAGTTGAATTGTATCTATTATGAAATATTTGTCAAGCAAAACAAAACAGAACCAAAAACCTAACTATAGGTTTGAAAAATGGCACCATACCCAAATATAATGGTTTATAAAATAGTGAAATTCTAAGGTAAAGAATTTAAACAAATCAGGTATGGTGGCACATGCCTGTAATCTCAGCACTCTGGGAGGTCGAGGCAGGAGGAACTCCAATCTGGACAACTCAGCAACAAGACTCTATCTCAAAGTTTAAAAAAATAAATAAATAAAAAGGGCTGGGCAATCTAACTAAATGTGAAGGCCCTTAGTAAGTTCAATCCCCAATACCATTAAAAAAACAACAGCAAAAAGAGAAAAGAAAACAACAAATTTTAAACAGTTTTTGCCCTCCGTATGTACTATGTGATACAATCTGAAACTATCTTTCTGTGTTTCTCTCCATTCTTATTTTTTAAAAAAGGAAGAAAAATACTTTTCTAGTTTTTAAAACAAAACTGAAGTATTTTTAGATACTGTCTTTTTTTTCAGATACTCAGTCTTAAGTCATACAGTTGTAAAATGTTTGTCACTAATATTTTACTTACATAAATATCTTCTTACCTTTGTAACTGAAATCCCATAGTCCTGGAGAGGTCTAACTGCGTCATTCAATTGTTCAAGAAATATAGAGGTACTCGAAGAATCTAGAACAAGAAATGTTTCATAATGATTATCAATTACCCCTTAAAAAAGTTGAATTTCTAAAATCAAAACCAAAATCTGCAAACATGGAAGATATATTTGTCCAACTACCCTTCAACAACAACAAATAAACACACCTAGTTACATATATTCACCTCCTTATTTCCTTATTGCATTATTCTTATTTCCATTGTTTTTATCATGATATGTCTTAACTTTTAAGTGACCTTTAAAACTTTCTATTTAATAAGATATGATGTTTAATTTAAACCTAACATTTGGCATTATCCTTCCAAGTTTAAGACAATATACGGAAAACACATATACACAAAACCTTTCAAAATAATTTTAAAATGCCAAATCATATTCATAAGGAAGGAGAAAAAAACATGGATACACTTCACTTACTAATTACAAGAACAGACTAGTACCTTCAAAGCGTGAGTTCTTCAATGAGACCATTACAATTATGTTCAACAGTTATACTAGTTAATTCAGTACAATTAACGATACAGCAAAAGCCGAGTATTGAACTAAAGCATTCATATTACATTTCAATTTTTTAAAAAACTGTTAAAATATCTGCATACTAGAAACATGAGAAAGTATACTTTCAAAAATGCCCAGATAGGGCTGGGGATTTAACTCAGTGATTAGAGTGCTTGCCTTGCAAGCACAAGGCCCTGAGTTCGATCCCTGGCACCACCAAAAAAAAAAAAAAAAAGGACCAGATAAAATTCAGACATTGTATCAATAACTAATCCCTAAGTAGTACTGTACTTACTATGAATTGAGCATACAAATAAACTCATTTAATCCTCACAACAAACTTAGAATGTGAATACTATTTCCTCATAAGAGAGGACAAAAGAAACACAGAAAGAAGGTAAAGTGACTTGAAGAAGGCCACACTGCAGGCCAGACAGAAGAGCTTGGATTCACCCAGCCAGGCACATTGCAGCAACAGCTGTGACGCACACATCGTTATTCCCAGCAGTAAGTTCTTACAGAGCATACTGACTGAGCAGGTATACAAACACCACAAGAATCATTTTAAAATTTTAAAAATACTCACCAGCATGACAAAAATAAGCTAAAGAGGCTTTTCCTGGTTGCAATGTACTGAAATATTTCTGAGGACTGAGTTCTGGCAGAGAGTCGTCTTCTTCAGTTGACTTATACAAAATGCACATCATGACAAAGACCCCAACCCTAAATACACTGAGGTCAGACCACATCATGAGCTGTGGCTGGATGAGGGCAGGAGATGTTGTCTATTTTGTTCACTGCTGTGTCCTAGTGCTTAGGACAATACCTAGCACCAAACGAGCATTCAACAAAGTTTTGTTAAATCAGTTAGGTGAAGTTAAACCTAAAAAAAAAAGTCCAATCATTACTTATTTCGCTACAACTTTACTATCTCTTTCTAGTGAAAATTTGAAGGAGAATAACATGACATTAATTTGATAACTATTGATTTTTTTATAACTGCAAAAGAAATCAAAGATATAATACCTAGAAAATATCTAGGCACAAATATTTACTACAATTCTAAAATTAATTCCAAAATATTATCCAACCCATTTTTTAATCTGGGACTTTTATTTTACCTACCTATAGTTAATTTATAATAAATACTCAATTACTTAATATCACTAAGATGGGTGTGAAACATCCAGCATATCGGTCTACTATGTTTACTTTCTTTTCACTTTAATTTCCAAGGAGATACCTATTAAAAACTATGTAAGAATATCCTTCCTAAATACAGAGTTTTTAAAGCTTAGAACTTAGATTTCTTTATACCACTTAAAAATTTAAATCTTTTTCAACTTACATTTTAATCCAGTTCTACTTTATGAATTCAGATTGGTCTAGAGATCCTCCTCTTACCATCTTCCCTAGTGTACTTACTTCTATCCTGCCCTCTGTATCTGCTACTAATACTCTTTATCTTCTTTTTCTTGGCTTTTTTCAAATTTTTCTTGAACAACTTCAGTAAGTTTTTCTATTGATGATCTATATATCTAAGTTTAAAAGAAGACACTTCGGGAAAATTAGTATAATATAAAAATATACTATAGAATATATTGTAAAGATACAGGAATAGGTGAGAATTTTGTTTAATTTTTTTCAAACAGGATTCATATCTCTCAAATACAGATAAATTTTTCAAAATAGGATAGGAAAAAATACCAAAAATTATTTCTATACATTATAAGGCTAGAATTTTTCAATAAAGAATAAAATGATAAAATTTGTGGAAAAATCATAATAAACTGAATACTTACTCTGATCATTCAAGATTATCAATAAGCATATAATATTCTTCACTAGTGAGCAGGTATTCCTTAAAAACATACTGTTATGGTTTGTGTCTAGATGTCCCCCCAAAGCCTCACGTGGTAAGAGATAGCTAGATCTAGAGTGTGTGATTACTAAATTAATCTATTGATCGATTTGGTGTGGTTCTGCTGGGATCAAGGATGTGAGACTGAGATTGGGGGTAGGAGTACAGGCCGCCCTGGGGGCAGGTAGCCTAGATAAAAGATACAGGAAGAAGCTAACTAGCTGCTTGTTTGCATTGCTTATTTGCACACATTCCTTGCATTTTCCTCACTTTACTTTGCGGCCTGCCGGCTGCCGGTCTGCCACGCCAGCCCGCCCTGCCTCGAACCCAGCAGACTATAGACTGAAACCTCTGCAGACTGTGAGCTAATAAACCTTTCTTCCCCTAACTTTGGGTGTCGAGTATTCTGTCCCAACAACGACAGAAAAGTAACTAAAACACATACTAATTCTTCATTGATTACTAATAATTTCATTCATTAGAGCTAGTTCATATCAACCAATGAACAAATTTGTTATCAATTTTTCATAATGAGTCAAGTGTTCAAAAGCTCAACGTAAAACGAGAACTATGTGAGGTGTATTAAAATGTAATTCTTCACATTCTCAAAGGAAATGCATGCATTGCCACTCATCACATAAAACAACTATAATCTAATTAAACTGTAAAACACTAGGTAAAAGCACAATTGAAATACTCAGGTACAAAATATTTTTCCTGGCCTTGAGGTTAGAATTATTTTAACACTAACTCGAACATGAGGGTTAACACATTTTCTCCTAAAATGTATTATATATACCAAAAGGTACAACTACACATCCACACAGCCAATGCTTGAGTATTTTACCACATCTTCTATCTCACCGGACAAATGAAATTAGGTACATATATGAAAGTAATGAGCATTTGGTCAATTAGAGAGATTGGTGATTGTTCTTACATCCTTGTAGAGATAGCAACTCAGTAGTAATCTCTACTGCTTGTTCCATCTTTGATTAAATTTGATTATTTTTAATACTTAAAGCAGAAAATATAGCCTGGGTCAGCTAGAATCAAAACCATTACAATCACAGTTGACAGAGAAAGGAGGCAGAGCAAGGGATCATACAACTTAGGGAAAGGGTTAGTTTTTTTCACACAAACAAAAACCAAATTTATTGGAAATAGGAATGTCAATACCAAAACAGTGGGCAGTTGAAAGTAAATTTCAACTACTAAATTTTGTCTAAAGAAGACAAAATTGGCAGTACCAAGGGAACCTGTGACATCCTGTACAATCACTTCTTTAAATGGTGTAACATTTCATTTTGATTTTAAGAGCCGTTACTTGTATATAATCAAATCTTCCAAGGCTTCTACTCATATTAATCCAATTCACCCTATAAGTCATAAAAGAGAAGACACAGCGTACTCAGAAAATAAGATGCATTTGCCCAGAGAGTCTCCTCATAAAAAGCTTTTTAAAGTGAAAACAAAGGCACAGAAGGTATTTGATGACTTTTCTCTTTTTTCTCCAACAATTATAATAGGAAATAGAAAGTAATACTTAATGCTTCAAAAATCCAAATAGCTGGACAAAGTGATGCATACCTTGGAGAACTGTGGCCTTTCCTTCATGCGGTGCTTCCTTAGCACAGCTCCAGTTCTCTGGCAGGTGCAATGTAGGATTCACTTAGCTCCTTCCTCCCTCCCCACTCTGATGAAGTTACTATGGCCACCACATGACTAACTGTGGCCCCAAAAAAAAGTGAGGAAAAGAGGCTTATCTCATTTAGGCAACAGTTTTAACAGCTAGGGTATGACATGACAATCTTTACTTCCATCAGTCACCAGAAAAGCTAAAATGGTGTCTGTTCTGTCACATAAACTCAACAGTGAACCCCCAGGTGATGTGCGGTGAGTATGTGACATAAGGAAGAAACAAATCTTGCACTATTAAGCCACCAAAATTTAAGGAGTCATTATGCAACGTTACCTATTCTATCCTTATTGGTATGCAAACCAGAAATGAGATGCTCCCGTAACAAAAATTCCAAAACATTGGCTCAGGGACCTAGCGGCACACAAACTGTTCTGGGCCTACTCAAGAAAACATATATCAGAGACGAGAGTTCAGCAAGTGCCCCACCTGAAGAAGAAATAAAACATTTGATAGAATTGAAGACAATGTATACCTAACAAGTTTACAGTGAGTGTAAACCTAGGTTCTTGGGACTAATGAACTTATTTCTAGCACTAACAAAAGAAACTGGAAGACAGATGACTACTGTGTGCTGGTTGCTGTTGGTTTTAACAAGGATTAAAATAAAGATTCAGAGAAGAAATGCCTTCCAAGAGACTAGCTGTTTAAAACCAAACCCTTAGGCTCCTACCCTGCTATGGCCAACAAAGCATGCCGACCAAAATGCTCAGTCATGGAAAAAGGCCATATACCTCCAAGGCCAACAGCAGATGTGGTAAAGAAAAAGACCATGGAGAATTGCTCTAGTGTGTGCAAGATAAGAACCATTTGCTACTGGTCTACAATAATGAGACAGAAACAGTGCATTTCGAAGAAACGCACTGCAGAAACAGTGCATTTCGAAGCTTTTATAGCAATTTCAAACAGTAATTTTGGGTCCATTGAATCTAATCATAATTTTTAAATCAGGCTTGTAGTTACCAGAGTTCCAGGACCAAAGTCTCAGCTCCTTGGGCTCAGCAAACCAGGCTCAGCTACCCAGCCCACAACACCAACCAAGGAGACACGCAATGGTAGTGGGGAAGGCAGAAAAGGAGCCTCATCATGGGGTGGTCTGTGAGGCTCTGCTTCCTAGAATCCCAAGTGATTACAGGTTTAGGACAATGGCTGAAGACTTCTAGATATTGCTCCAGGGGGTCTAAAAGCTGGACAGTCTAACAGCTGGCACTTGATGTCCCTGCAAATCCTGAAAATCAGTTGCTCTTGTCTTCAATCTTGAAGGGGGCTGAGATAGGCCAGGTAAATTTAGAGCTAATAAACCTTATAATTCAGACATTTACGAAATATAACATGCCTATGTATAGAGCTGAAAAGAAATCTGTCTCCAAGTCTAGAGGTACTAAAGGAGACATAAAATGAAAACAGAGATGCCAAGCCTCATCCTGCTTGTAGTTAATTATTGGGCATCTGTGGATCCAGCCTGTAAGTTCCTGCAAAAGTGACAGGATGTTTATTTCACTTTTCCTACAATTCATTCTAATTGTATTTACCAAATATTCAAACCAAACTGATTTGTTTTCTGTTTTTAATTGGCCTATGGAATGCAGAGAACAGGACTAGACCTCTGGCAACATCAGTAGATTGCCACAGTCTAGAGTCTGGTATGTGTCGTCCATTCTTCTATTCTCCAAATAGGAACATTTATATGTCTTTACACCACCCTATGTATTCAACAGGTTGAAACATTTAATTTAAGTCCAGACCAGGTAAAGAATTACCAAAAATGAACATCACTCAGAGATCCTGGACTTTGGGCTTGCTACAGTGCCTGACTGGGATTTTAAGAGTCAACCATGAACTACATGTGGGAGGGAGACTGTTTGTTGACATGAAGGCTGAACTGTTTAAATGTTTCCAGTTATATATATATAAAATATATATATATATGCATATATAGATGCACTAAAATTATACAGTACTTCTCTACTTCCTTCCTTGAATTACATATGGCCATGATTTAATTTGGCCAATGAAATATGCGAGGTGACAACTTGTGAAAGCTCATAAAAGTCAGAATACGTGAGTTAAGAATCTTGACACGCTTTTCCCTCTGTCTGATGACTGGTAACATTCAAAATGAAGTCTTCTTTGTCAGCCCAAATGTCCTAGAAAGATCCCAGTTGACTTCAGTGCGAACTCAAAATAAACTTTGTTTGAGGGTCTTAGCACAATATAACCTACTCTAGTCCTAATAGCACACCCAGTCTTACTAATAGGTAAGAGAAGAGTACTTAAACATAAAATACATATTCTAGACTTGAAAGCAGAATATTATATTCCTAAGAATTCACGAGAAACTGACCCAATTCCACTGTAGGAAGATTCTAGAAGGAAAGGTGACCAAAATGTAATAGACTGTTACCACCAACAGATGAAATATCAAAAGAAGGAAGAAGTCATGGACAACTGTTTGTCATGGCATGTTTGCCAATACTACACACACGCAATTTGCAGCCTGGAAGGGTGCCTTCAATCTTCAGTATGATGCCCCGATAAGTAGAGATCAGATTACACATATAAGATGTAATTTTTGTCTCATCCCTAAATGTGCTCTAAACAAGTATGTATGAAAAGGTCTTTTCCCCCCAGTGCTGGGGATTGAGCCCAGAGCCTTCATGCTGAGTTAATCCTAGCCCTTTTTTTTCTTTATCTAATGACACAGAGTCTTCCTAAATCACTAACCACCCAGGCTGGATTTGAATTTGTGATCCTCCTGCCCCAGCCTTGCAGACTGCTGGGATTACAGGTATGCACGCAAAAATCATTTTAAAAGATGCAAAGAATGCACAGAATACATGACTTGTAGCTTTCCCTGGGCTACAGTGAATGCAAGTAAAATGCATATGGCAACTAAAGTGTTTTTTGTTCAGCACCAGAACATCAAGAAATTTCCCTGGGGCATAAAGTCTTCTGAAAGACAACTGTGCTACAGTAATCTTGCTCAAAAAAATGATACGCAAACTTTGTGCATTTGGATACATTTAAATTTTAGGATATCTAGGAGCAAGCTTTTCAAAGAGAACCTTAATGAGTTTCTCCTAAAATTTCTTTATGATTAACTATAAAATTAATCGTTTTCCCTGTCAAGAAAAGGAGGAAGTTAACTAAACTACTAAATATATTATATCAAGATCTGTTGGCAACATTCTCTGGGAAAAGACACATTTCATGTTGTGCAGTAAATGGGGCATATAACACTTACAAAGTTCCTGCAAGAACATTCCATCAAAAATTAGCTTACTTACAATTTAATGCTGCTATTGGAGAACAGAACCTGCTCACTGAACCATCCCCAAATAAAATGTTGATTAGATCTCAACAGTGCATTGTTTAAGAGCCAAAGGAGGCAATAAAAGGAGTCAACATATTCCCATTCTGGAGTCCTTCAAAGTAGGTAGGAAGCTAATCCTCTATCTCTATCCCTCCAGTACTCACCTCCAAAAAAGGTAGGAAGAAAGAGACTGTCCAGACTCCTCTGACTCATGAAGGAAAAGTCTCACAAGCAAAGATATAAAATCTGTATAGGTAATTTCCAGATGTTGTTTACCATCACTTTGAGCAAATGAAACGCGGGGACCTCTTTGTGATACATACTCAGGACCTAAAATTTGCACCTCACTACAGAGGGTGCACATATAGGCCACACCAGAGAATAAGTGGTACCACTAATTTCGACAAATACCTAAAATCACATAACTGATTTTATGCTTCATTTAATTGCTGAGACATGCAACTGCAATCAGTTACCCTACTGTTGTCATGAGCACCATATCCCCTATGTGAAGAGAACTATGTATTGCTCTAACACATTCTATAAGAATCTATGATGTAATGCTCTTAAATTCCAAAAAATACGGGGTTCTTCTTCAAAGTACTGATGTTGGATGAAGCCTGTTAGCTTCTCATAGTAAACTGTACTCTACTGTACACTGTACTGTTCAAACTTCCTGGCTGAATGTTTCATCTTAGGACGTCTATGCAACAGGCTCAGGCCTACGCATCTATCAGCTTGTCAGCTTATCGAGAAAGAACCTAAACCACACCAGCATCTGGTGCCTGGTGAACTATTATAGACAGCTGAGTTAGGTAGAAATATTATAGGCAGTCAGACAGGGCAGGGCCCTCGACAGAGTCAGTACACAAGAAGAGAATACACTACATCTATGACCAAAGGTGCATCCATTGGCCTCAAGACAGGGATAAAATGACCAGAGTTACACACATACCTGGGAGATAAACGGTAAGTTGATATACTCATCCACTCCAATAAACCCTAGACAAATATCAATCACCCCAGTGCATGACCAGGACCTCTGGATCCACTCCATCCTGGAATGTCTTTATACTTTTCATGTACATTTGCTACATGACCTGTTTTTCCTGTTGCTTACTACCTAAGCAACTACACTTGTAACGTTACTGACTGATCACAGTCCTAACCCATGTTGTACCCACCTTGTGACTCTGCCCTATAACACTTCCTCTGAAAAGTGGGCTCATTGGCAACCCACTGGCATCCCCTCCTGTCTTTCAGGAGCTATCTTTCTCTCTCAATAAGTTTTCCTACTTTTAACCTCCTTTGTTCCTTAGAATTCATTCTTTGATTTAGAGAATGCAAACTCAGCGTATTTGACATCTAGCAGGTTGGGAGTTATATTTTTTCCTCTATATCACTACTGGCCCCAAAGCGAGAGTACAAAACAGACTTTAAAGTCCCTTTTGAGGGTTGGGGACTTAGCTTAGTGATGGAGCCCTTGCTGAGTTTGATCCCCAGCACCACCCCCTGCCCCCGTAAATAAACTCCCTTTTGAACACAAAGTATAGGAGAAAGAATAAGCTAGGAAAGGCCGGATCCTGGCTGTTCCAATACTAGGATACTGAATTTGTATTGAGCTGTTCATTCTAAGGAGAATACCAACTATTTTTTAGTTTATTTTATTTTGCTAGTACTGAGGATTGAACTCTAGGCCTGGCACATGTTGGGTAAGAGCTCTACCACTGAATTACACCCCTATTCCGCTTAAAATGTTTGTGACAGAATCTTACTGAGTCGCTAGAGTTGGCTTCGAACTTGGGATCCTCCTGCCTCAACCTCTGGAGTAACAGGAACTACAGGCATGCACCACCACACCCGGCAATTATTTCCTCTTAATTTTACATTACTTTGCTCATTTTAATACCAAATACCAAAACAAAAAAATCCATAAATATGTGCTGATCCACTATAACTGGCAGACCTAGCTATTTTTTTGCTTACAATAAAACAACATTCATTCTGTATCTCTCAGTCCCAGGAATAGCGCCACCATCTCCTAAAAACAGAACTAAGGCTTCAGCACGTGTGGAATTTGAAGAGCAGACTATTCGTCTTCTCTAGACAATCACCAGAGACTTCCGGTTGTTTCTACTTTTTCTCCCAAACTTATTCCCCGAGCATCTTTCCAAATTCGGGTTCCCAGAACCAACTTCCACACCCTAGCACTACTCGTCCATTACGGTCATTTTCCGAGCGAGGAAAGGGTCTCGGCTGAGTTTTAGTCACCAGTCACCGCATTCCCTCCCCTCGCTCGGGTTTCTTACTGCTCGCACGGCACGGGAAATAAATGACAGCAAAATGCCCCACGGAAACGTCCAGGTGAGGTCCCTCCGGGGCCCCAGAACCCAGAACTGAAGGTGCTGCCCTCGCGGGGAAAAAAGCTGCCCACTCCCCCCAGCCGAAGCTGCAGCCCACGCGTGAAGGACCCGCGCCGCCACCTACCTGCCCGAGACCTGCGCGCAGCACCCGCGCGCGGGGACCTGGCCGAACCCGCGTGGAGGCAGACGCCGGACAGCGGCCGCGCTCCAGGTCGCCACCTCCCTGACCCGGCGAACCACCCTCCCTACCGGCGTCCGCCAGCCGCGGGGCCCAATCGGTCTCCGGAGCTAAAAAACAACCCCCGAAGCTCCGCCTTCTCCTCGTGCTCCCTGCGTAAGGGAATCTCCAGCCAATGGGAAGCGCAGGGGGCGGTGCGCGAGCCGCCCCAGGTGACAGAAGACCACTGAGTCCCCCGGCCCGCGCGAGCGGGCAGAGCAGTTGCTGGGCCAATCAGCAGCGTAGGAGGCGAGCGGGACGGGGGGAGAAAGCGGGCAAAACGGAAACCCAGTCAGAGCTCAGGGCCGTAGAGTGACAGGTCCAGCGGCCAGTGGCCTTCCGAGCACGGCGCTCAGGGGGCGTGCCGGCCTGGGCCAATCGGCGCGAGCCCACGGTGCGGAGCGAGCGCCTCAAATGCTCGGGTTTCTCAGCTGATTGTCTCCAGCCGAGAGTTGTTTTTTGCAGCTACGGAGCCGAGCCGCAGCAGCAGGAGGAGCCGAGACCCCCGGGGGGAGGGGGCAGCGGAGAGGAGGCGGGGTCGGGGGGCTGGGGGCGTCGCGGCGGCCGCTCCGCGGGGGGCTCCGGGTCCTGTCACGGCGCTGGCTGGGGCCGGAGGCTGGGGCGGGTGGGGGGCCAGGGGGCCAGCGCTCTGCCCCTGGACGGCGGATCGGAGGCCGGCGCCTGCCTTCCCGCGCTCCCTCGCGCGGCCCCCAGGCCCCTCATGAGGGTGTCCGCGCCGGGTCCGGCCGTCGCCCCCACGGCCGGCCGCGAACCCTCGACGCCCGGCGGTGGCGGCGGCGACGGCGGCGGGGGCGCCGCGGTGCCGGGCTCGGTGCAGCTGGGGCTGAGCGTCCTGCACGCCCTGCTCTACGCCGCGCTCTTCGCCTTTGCCTACCTGCAGCTGTGGCGGCTGCTGCTGTACCGCGAGCGGCGGCTGAGTTACCAGAGCCTCTGCCTCTTCTTGTGTCTGCTGTGGGCAGCGCTCAGGACCACCCTGTTCTCCGCCGCCTTCTCGCTCAGCGGCTCGCTGCCCCTGCTCCGGCCGCCCGCTCACCTGCACTTCTTCCCGCACTGGCTGCTCTACTGCTTCCCCTCCTGCCTCCAGTTCTCCACACTCTGTCTGCTCAACCTCTACCTGGCGGAGGTAAGGCGGGAGGACCGGGCGAGCGGGGTCGCCCCGACCGATCAGCTCCCGCTGAGGATCGGGGGGGGGGGGGTTGCTGTGAGAGGCGGACCCAAAACCACCCCGGGGAAACTGAGGCACGCCCGGAGTGTGCATCAGTGTCTTCGCCCCAAACTTGAGCCCCTGGTTGACTCGATGACTGAGCGGGGTTGGGGGAGTGTGAGTGAGAGTATGCATGCCCCGCGAACTTAAAGCAGCCGGGCCACCCTTTGTTCAGCGCTCTGGCCCTCTGAGGTAAGGCGTGTTGGTGGCCCCCCAAAAAGTGACATCGGAAGAAGTAGCAGCCCCGGTAGCTCTGCTGAAGCTGGACTGTGTTGAGGGAGGTTGGATGCTGAGGTAGCAGCAGCCCTGCTGAAGCTGGACCGCTGCCAGCCATTACGTCACCAGGCAGAGCTGTTCCCCTGCTATTGTTGCTGCGTTTCTTTTATTAGAAGCTTAGATTCCCTCCTGTATCTCCCTTCCTGTGGCTCGATAAGCCTCACACAAATTCTGTTCGATCGTTCCCCAGCAGGGTTAAAGATCTATAACCAATGCTGCCGGTCAGTATACGGACCTCCATCCAGCCTTTAAATGTTTGCCCCAGTTGTTTCATGCTTTAGTGATTTTTTTTCTACTTCGTACAGCATAGCCTTTGGAGGGGGCGGGGGAGATTATTAAGAGAGAAAATAACTATCTTAACCTGTGCTTACTGCAGAAACAAACCTCCAAACTGTTTTCGCAATAACTTGCTTAATAGCTGGAACCTAATCACACCCCCTTTCTCTTTTATGGGGAATTGCTGGTTGGGTTGCATTGTTCTGCAGCGCTTAGGTATTTGACCCATTTCAAACAGGTTCGAAGTCGAAGGTTGTCAGTCATGTGTGTCAGCTAGTGGTATTTAAGCCGCTATTTTGAGATTGCCCAAAAAAAGTCCCCCTTTCACTCAAAACAGAAGCTCGAGGGGAGGAAACAAGGTGACATCATGCTTAATACTGACTAATATAGAACAATATTGGGTCTGTGCAGTTCACCCTTTCAAAGGCTTTTGGAGGCGATGAGAATTAACAGTTTCAAGCAAAAATAAATAACATTTCAGGCAGAGGACGTGTTTATATTTTTTCCATAAGCCAACTCTTTTCTCCCTTAATAAACAGGAAGCAATGCATAATTTTAAAATCACACAGTCGTAACTTCAGCTATTTCACCCACTAAAAACAACAGTTAAATACTCATTAACTTTAATTCTTTTTCTTCTCCATCCTGTGGAATTCCAAACAATGTAATAGCAAAAACCCAAACAGAAGCAGAATTAAAAAGACATGAATAATCATAAATCAAGTAATTGTGCGATAGTCCTGTCTCTTGTTTGAGGATGTTCTGATCTACTAGTTGTTTAAGCTATCGTGACACTTCTTTATACTTCTCTGATCTATTGTGTTCTTCCTGCCATCATTTCTGATGATGACCCCTCATCGCTGAATCCTTATTGTAGCTTCAGATAGGTAATTTACCTGAAGTGATTAGCAATCCATACACTGTGAACATCAGATAATTTGGTTTTTGCCCTGTACGTTTTGACTTACAAAATTGTGTTAACATTCATTCTAACATAGCTGCTAAGCATTTCATAAAGGGATTAATCGCTTTTTACTTCTTGGGATATAACACATATATAAAGTGGACAGTCTTATAAAGCATTTCCAGAGCCCCCCCACACACACACACACAGATTCTCTTGTACCTTATATCAGCGAGTACCTCTCCCAGGTAAACAAAAAGTCTATATCTACAGCCTAAAATACAGAGTATCTAGATTGGGAATTTAGACTTTTTTTTTAACTAATATTCCATACTAGTAAGGAAGAATTTAAAGTCTCCTCTTTCCAGACGTGGAAGCATGTGCCTATAATCCTAGCATGTGGGAGGCTAAGGCAGGAGGAATGCCTTGAGTTCAAGGCCAGCCTGAAGTACCTAGCAAAACCTTGTCTCAAAAAAAACCCCAAAATAAATAAAAATAAAATTCTCCCTATTGATGAATCTTGTGTGTGTGATGTGCTTTTTTGATAAAGCAATAAGACTCTGTTAACCTAGAAAATAAAATTTGGAAAGAAGTTGGACTAAAGGTTTTTTTTTTAGTATCTCCTAAAAAGGATGTGAGTTATTTACCTATCCTTGTCTTTTTATAATCAAACTAACAATACACCATAAACAGTATTTAAGAAAATAAATTTTCAACTTTTTGGAAAAACTCACTTAAAAAGAGAGATCTTGGGGGGCTGGGGATTGAGCTCAGTGGTTAGAGTACTTGCCTTACAAGCACAAGGCCCTGAGTTGGATTCCCAGCACCAAAAAAAAAAAAAAAAAAGAGAGAGAGAGATATCTTGATCAAAAATGATGTCCTTATTTGTTAGAGAAAATTCACAGGAATTTGTATGTAGAAGTATTAGAATTCAGTGTTTTTATATCAGTTCGTGTAACTGGAAGTGACCTTCCCATTGATCAGTCCAAATTAATGAAGTTTTCCTCAATGAGTTCATATTGTAGCAAACCAATAGGGAAACTCTATCAACAAATACAAAACTTACACTAGATTTTTTTAACTCAAGTCCTTGTCTTCACTATCTGCCATATTAAGTAAAAATCCCATTTTACTTTGACTTATTTAAAGCATTTGTTGTATCCTTTTCTCACTAATTTAAAACATTTTAAGGACTTGGTCATAAAGAATTATAGACCAATTTAAAAATTAGTAAAGTACTTTGCCTAGCAAGCACAACTTCCCCCCAAAAAAACCAAAAAAAAAGTAAAGTACTGTAATTATTACTACCTTGAACACAATTTGGTGGGTCTTCCAAAACATATGTTTTTGGAAAGTTATGAACTGCCTAACCCACTCTTTTTTTGAGTGACTGCACTGGAATGGAATTGAGATAAGGGGAAATAGCCATTTCTGAAACAATTAGGCTTTTCAGCTTCTCATACTTTACCTCCTAGAAGCAGATTGTTGGAAGGAAAAAAACTGTATGCTAATCTAAAAACATGTATTGAACTTTTTCTGGCAGGATGAGTACAATATGAACTTTACTAGAAAAGGGGTCACACTCCTAAACTTTCACCAGAGCAGACTTCAGTCTTTAAAACAGATTGTCTGATAAAACTGAAGCTGTCCACCGTTAGCCACATAAAAGGACGTGAAACAAGAATTAGTTTATCTTTGGAGCATTGTGGTGCGTGCCAAATCCAGTGAGTTCATCGAGGGCCAATAATGACATTTTTCTTGCAGTTTTTGAGTATGAATGTCACTTGCTCAACCAGGATAACATACAGTCAATGACAATGTCAAAACAGCTCAGAAAATTAAATTTAAAATCTTAACTTTTACATTCGTGGGAGCTATTATTGTCCCAGCTGATGGATATAGTCTTCCACGTATTGATAGCACTTTAACATGCAACTCAACTTGTAGATAATGTTGGTTTTGTTATGTTCTGTGATTTCCCACAGTATTTTCACCATTGACAAGTCAATTTATCATATTTTTATCTCATAACAAGTAGAACAACAATGAATAAACTACTGAGTGACAATCTAAAAAAATACCAAAATCTGGAAAATATTTTAATCATCTAGTATGTGCAGGGTAAATCTGTGAGACCAGAGTTTCGGATCTATCACAGAAGTCATAATTGTAATGCCTTTAGATTTTATGGATTTAATATTTGCAAAACACTTTAAAACCTTATTCTTCACAGCCCTGTTAAACAAAAAAGGGCTGTGATTTTCCTAGGGTCATATGACTGCTTTGTATCAGATGTTGAGACTACTGTATAGCTAAGAAACTATAAAGTCTTTTCAAGTAAATCTTCCTATGCTGTGAATTTTACTAGATATCATGTATTACTTAATTTGCTTTCCATATTCACTCTTTTCAAACCTTTTCCAGTGTCTAACGAACCCCTTCTTCCCTTTCATCCTCAGTACATGACCTTTATCTCCTAACGTTTAACATATTCCCACCAGCTTTACCAGCAGTAATTCAGAGCCACCTAGCAGCAAGACATACAAATTATGGCTCTAACATGAATGTATTAAAGAAATAGAAACCAAAGCCATCTGGCCAACCAAAGATTGAGAGAAATGCCTAACAATGAATGATTGAGTTTGATAAGTAAGGAAATTACTCAAGGCTAGAAACCACCACCACCACCCAAAAAAAGATATAATACCACACAAATGTTTGTCTTGGGAGTGATAGTTTTTAACTGCTTCCTGCTAGCCCATAGCCAGGTTTTAACTTTGTGTACTAGAGATTTAGAAAGGTAATACTGAGAGCTAACTCTGTAGTGAGGTCCAATTAGAAAAGTTATCCTGAGTGCTACAGCATAATGCCAAAATCCTTACAGTGTAAACCTTCTCTGGATGAACTAAGAATTTAACAAGCAGGTCCTAAGAGTTTAGTAGTGGAGTATATGCTTGGCTATGGGTGAAAAAGGTACAGATTGAGGAAAGAAAAGTCTTCTCAGATGATATGTAACAGGTTTGTTCTTACAGAATTTTAAAAGCAGAGTTCACATCAGTCCTGTGATTTTAGGGACGGGTTGGCAAACCCAGGCTGAAAATGTAAAGTTACCCTTGCCTGGTACCCCTCAAGATGCTAGAAAGAGCAAAAACAAATCACCGGTAGAGGAATGCCCTTTAAGCCCAAAATACTGACAGATAAAATTCCACAAAACAGGAACTCAGATATCACATTGGGAAATTTTACCTGCAAAGATTACAGGTATCAGAATTATCAAACATACAGAGGTTGAACATACCTAATCAGAATATTTGAAATGTGCCAAAATCTGAGATTTCAAATGCTAGCATGACACCAGAAGTGGGAAAACTCCACAATTGACCTCATGTGAGGCACTGCAGTCAAGACAAGGTACACAACCATTTAAATAAAGTTATAGTCAGGCTCTGTGTATAGGATATATGAAGCATAAGTTAATTTTGCATTTAGACTTAAATCCTAGCCCACAGTGTCTCATTACGTATATGTCAATATCCCAGAATCCAAAACAAATCTGAAATGTATCTTGTCCCAAGCATTTTAGGTAAGGTAGAGTCAGCATGTAGTTTGAAACAATTACATTATTAATAAATTAAGAGTGGGTATGATGGTGGGTCCCTCTAATCCCAGCACTCTGGGAGCCTGAGGCAGGAGAATTGCAAGTGAGAACCTGGGCAATTTAGCAACTTAGTGAGACTCCATCTTTAAAAATGAAAAGGCTGAGATACAGCAATACAGGGTGGGAGAGAATATAGTACAGATATCTTGCAAACGTACATGTGTTTAGAATAAAGAACATTTACAATTCAGAAAGATAGTAAAAATGGTCAAGAGTTGGACAGTTAGCAAAAGATAAGTGCATGGCCAAGGTGCATGTGAAAATATGCTGATGATCGTTGTTATGAGGAAAAGGAAAATTACAACTGAATGAATTACTACTAAACATTCTAGCAAGGTTAAAATTTAAAAGACTGACCATAGTATGTATTGGCAAAGATGTGAATTAATAGGAATCTATACACTAATGATAGAAATATAAGGCTCTATAACCACTTTGAGAAATAGTTGGGCAATGTTTAAAAAGGACACAACTGTCATAAAATCAAGCCATTATATCCTTAATACCAAGAGAAAGGAAAGCATATGTCCATACAAAAACTTAAATATGGAAGTTTATAGTAACTTTATGCATAATTATCCAAAACTGAAATTTACTGACATGTTCATCGAAAGTGAATTGATAATGTGAATGTCTATCCAAATGAATACTATTCTTACTAAAAGCAACAAAACTGGATACATGAGTGAATCTCAGAATCAGTATGCTGAGTGAAAAAAGCCAGACAAAATATAAGTTCACAGTATTCTGTCTGCATGAAAGTTTAGAATATGAAAACCTACAGTCATAACAAATGGATCACTAGTTGCCTAGGGTCTGGAGCAGAAGGGAAGGTGTATAACAGAGAGCCAGGATGAAATTCAGTGGATGTGGGAACATTCCATATTTGATCATTGTGATGGTTTTATAGTTTGTATAACTCAGAATTATATGTCCTAATAACATGCTACATGTATGCAACATATAAATAATACCTCAATGAAATTTATCCCGCCCAAAAAAGTACAGGGCTGTTTATTCCTGTAATAAAAGTTAAAGTAGAGCTGGGCAAGGTGGTGCACAGCTAATCCCAGCACTCTGGGAGGCTGAGGTAAGAGGATCACAAGTTTGAGTCCAACCTGGGCAACTGAATGACTTAGCAAGACACTGACCCAAAATTTTGAAAGGGCTGGGGATTAGACTGTGAAGTCCCTGGATCCCCAGTACCTGAGTGAGGGGAAAAGAACTAAAATGAGAAAGAAATGTAGACTGTGTAACTACATCATTTATCAGTTCTGCATAAATTGATAAAGTTGCTTGAGTAAATTATTTAACTGGATCTGTGCATATGTTCCTGTTTATAAAAATGAGACTAGTAAAAGCACCTGCTTCATAGGATCATTGTAACGATTAAATTGTATAAGTCACACAAAATCTAGAGAGCTGTACATGGCATATAGTGTTGGTCATTAGCTATTACTCAATTTCAAAGAATTGGGATTTTGTAGCCTACATTCTCTCACCCCTAAGTCATTAAGTTAGAATTGAGAAACAAAAATAACTTGTGAAAGTTCCTTTGGAAAATGTAAAACATTTATGAACACATGGGTAAAGGAAGAAATTGCAATGGAATTCAGAAAATACTTAGAATATGCTAGAATACTACATCTCAACATGTGAATGATGTGACATAGTTGGTATGCAGAAGTAAATTGAAAACATTGAATATATTAGACAAAAAGAGCCTGCAAACCAACAATTTAATCATCCAATTTATGTTAGAAGAACAAGACAAATTCAAAGAAAACAAGATGAATATAAAATGTAATACGACATACAACAAAGAGGCTTAACAAAGCCAAAAACCTCCTAAAACCTTTCTTTATGACCAAGGCTCCCATGCACACAGGTTTCTCATTTCTCCAGCCAACTCTAATCTGCCTTTGCCCATCCCTACAAAATAACTGCTGCCTGTGGCTCACAGTGACCTTCATGTCAACGAGTTCATTAGACATTTCTCAGTGCTCATTCAAATTAATCTCTTAGCAGCAAATGACTTCTCTTGTCTTTCTCCTTAACACTTAATAACACTCACCTGGTTTTTGGTTTTTTGTTTTTTGTTTTTTTACTGCTTTGCTAGCTGCTTTTCAAGCTCATCTGCCTATCTCATGCCATTTCTAAAGACTTAAGCCTAAATATCTCCTTTTCTTGCCAAGAGACCACATCCACATTCATGGCATAATGCCACTTAAAGGAAGATGACTCACTTATCTCTGATCTTCTGCTCCCGGATCGCTCCTCTGAGCCCTGGCTTTCTAGAGTCTATATTTATTTGCCATCTCCAAAATATCTGAAGCTCTGAGATTTAGCACATCCCACAGGCTGAGCTCATGATCTCTTCTCCCTCACCACCCCACACCTGTGCCCACCAAAACCTACTTCACTTTCTTTCTCCATTTCCATGACTGGCACTGCACTCCATTTATTTATATAAACAAGAAACCTATAAGACCTATTCTTGAGACTGCTCTTTCCCTCATACTTCACATTCACTGTGTTGTTAACTCCTATCATCTCTTACATCCATGCTCCAACACAACACTTGAGTCAGACTACTACTACCTATTCTAACCTGTAGCAGGTAGGCAACTAATTTCTGGGTCTCAATCCTCTGACACAAATCCATTTTCTACACTCTTGCCAGAGTGACTCTTTTTAAACACAAATCTAATTTTCTAATTTTAAAAGTCCCCCAGATCCCTCCATTGGCTGTAATTATTCTTTAGGATCAAGACAGTTTAATACATACTATAAGTCACGCATTGTTCTGGCTTCATCTCAAACTATGCTTCTTGTTTCTTGTCACCCCAGCCACTCTAAATGGTTTTTAGTCCTCTCTGCTTCCCATTTTCCTTCTGTCACAGACCCTCTACAAATTTTTTCTTGATGTTTAGAATGTCCTCTCTTTCTTTGCTTCGTTAACCTTCTTGATCCCAGGGGATACTTCCTCGAGAAACCCTCACAACTCTATGCAAGTAGAGAAGATTGTGAAACTGTAGACTAGCAGAGCATTATGCTTTGGTTCTTCATGCCTTGGACACAGTTACATTTTTATATTTGTTTGTATGATTCATTTTTGTGAGCTTTCTAGGCCGTAAGCACCATGAGGAATAGGCACCAAGTCTGTTCTTGTGCACTTTAATACTTGGCATGTATTGAATGTTCAGTAACTATTGAATGAATAGCTTTTGTTTAAACTATCCCAAGTATCCTAGGGGAGAGGAATCCCTGAATATATAATTTCACCACAGAAAATTTTCTACCCTTTTCTGTCTCTTTTCCCACATATCTACTGTCTCTTCATTTTAAAACAAGGGTCACAAACCCAAATGTTTAACAGGGCCTTGATGGTATCGTCTGAGAGACAATAAGAAGTGGTGGGGACTTAATTATAGAGCAAATATCTAAAGAGAATAGTCACACAGATCCCATTCAGCTGCAAGATGACATTAACAAAACATCTGATTTTTCAAGATAAAGCAGAAATTAATATTTCTTAAAATGGAAAATGACAGGATTCTTGCACCATTTTAAAAATACTGCACACTAATACTACATAAACCAAGTAAAACACTTTTAGATCAAACCCATCCCACACATTTTTGTTTTCTACTTTTCCTCTTCCTTCTACTTCCCTATTGTCTTCCTGAAATAAATAAAACAGATAAGTAAAATATTGTCTTTATAACTTTCATATAACAAAATTACATTTAATATCCATCAATGTTAGTTAAAAGGAAGTCTAATTTATAATTTATGGGAAAACTATGATGTTCTAAGTCTGATCAAATGTAAAGCAAGTACCATTCCATGGGATATATCATTACTATCTGCCTTCCCCTGCTACATTATAGATTACCTTAGATCACCCATTATTTTACACTTACTTTGAAAGAAATTTTGCAGACTTCAGCACCTAGCACTGTTACATGTGGTCAGTGCCTAATGACTTGGATGGTTGAACAAATTAATGGTAAAGTCAAATAGAATAAATGTTTCTTTCTTTTCATACCCCCATCAGAATCTCTAAGTTAGCAACATGCAGTATTTATCTAAGTTGTTGTAAATAAAGACAAACTTTTTAAAAATCAAGTGTCCTTATAATCTTATTATTTTTAACTGTAATAAGGATTATGTTTAAGATAATATAATTTCATTACTAGTCCCAAACTAGAAGTCTGGGAACCTGTAGCTCAAATTCTACTTCATTTCACTAATTGATAGCTGCCAACTCACTAATTTTCTGAGCTAGTTGTCTATTTTGTAAAGTCATTAATTGCAGCAATATCTAAGATCCCTTTGATTCTAATAGAAATTTGAGATTTTTTTTTTTTCAGAAGATAGGGTCTGTTGCGCAGTTCAGGCCTGCCTTGAACTCACTATGTAGCCCAGGCTGGCCTCGAACTCACAGCAGTCCTCCTCCCTCAGCCTCCCCAGTGCTGGGATTACAGGAGTGTGCCACCACACCCAGTTTGAGAAGTTATATTAGAACTCTTTCTTACCTAATTCTGAGATACGACATCTGAATTCTGTCTCTAAAATACAGATGCCATTAAAGGAAAACTAATCAATATTTAGTTTATTTAGCCCCTGGGGACCATTGCTTTCTAGAATAAGAAGTAGTTGGGTATTTCAAATCTCTGTGTTCTCATTTCTTTAATAACAATTCCATCATCGCTGTCATTTTTCATTATCATATTGATCATCTCCTACTTTGTTTTTCCACTGTTCAGTTTCTCAAAGTGTAAAAATGGTTGAGTATACTCTTTTCTTAAATTTTTGCGCTGTTTTCTCAGCTACCACTTGCTGAACCATCCACTTGCTGATTCAATTTTTGGGCTTCTTTTCATGCCCTTTCTCTTACTTTCCAAAGTAACTTTGCAAATTTGAGGCCAGCCTTGGCTCAAAAAACAAACAAAAGCAAAGCAAAAAACCAATGGCTAATATGTAAGTCTTGCTATGCTTTGATTCTACTCTCAGTATTTTAAAAATATTCCTTCATTTAATTTTCACAACTCTATTCGGTAGGCACAATTAGAAAGACAATTCTAATTAGAAAGACAATGGAAAAGACAATTCAGTGTGAGTTTTGACACTATCTAATTGGCATTTTTAAAAAATCTGTTCCAAAAAAATGGGACATATAACAGCAGAACTGGTAGCAAGAATTTAAGTCAGAATAGACAGAGCACAGTAACAGGAAATCCTTTGCCCAGAGTAGAAAAAGTGATATGATTACTTGATAGGGGTATTATACATAAGCATGTCTATTTAGATGAATTAAAAAGCTAGAATCAGTCATGGATAAAAACACCTACTTTCTAAGTGAGTTGTGGATTTTAATTTGTAAAGTAGAGGCTGTTGGAATGTGGTTACAATGATACATAGGGAAGCATTAGACAGTAAAGAACTTGGGTACTAGGGTTTACTCTTTGGACCTTGCTAATTGGCCTTAAGCAGGTTACTTAACTCTTCTGTATCTAATTCCCCATCTATAAAATGGAGGTAATTGTGCCTGCCTAATAGGGTTGTGAAGATTAAATGAAGGAATATTTTTAAAATACTGAGAGAAGAATCAAAGCATAGTAAGACTCAAATATTAGCCATTGGTTTTTTGCTTTGCTTTTGTTTGTTTTTTGAACCCAGTCTGGCCTCAAATTTGCAGCAATCATTCTGCCTCAGCCTCCTGAGTGCTAGAATTACAGGTGTGCACCACCACATCCAATTATTGGTATTGTTTTAGAGAAAAAAGAAAAAAATGATAGTATTCCTAAAATTAAGAATTTTTACACACAAATGTCAGAAAATACAGTAGTCACTCTTTCCAGTGTGTGCTACATGCCATTATTTCTTTATGTGTGAGTAAGGCCGGTTTGTAGATGTTATCCTCATTATTCAGATGATGAACTGAGACAACAGATTTATACTAAACTGCACTGGAAATTAGAGTTGGAATTCAGATTTTCTGGTTACACTAATGCTCTTTCTGCCACACTGTGGAACTGACAGGTTTTAAACTAATATTAGTGATCATCATCACTGCTTACATTTCAAGCTGTCACTGTCCTTAGGAAATCAAGATGAAAGGTAAGTCAGCAGCATTCCTTCTGCTTCTGTCTCCCCTGAGATATTCTGTTACTACTTCTTGTACATTCTGTCCCTTCTTCCTCGCCATTATTAGGAGATGGATGTTCTCCAATGAATCTGGCTCCGTATCTTTACAAAAGCAATTCTACCCTCTTCCTAACTTAAAAGCACAAAAGGTTATATGAAAAATCAGTAATATGCAGTGGAGGATTTAGTGCTGGAAATGTTTTTGAAGGATAGTTTTTGCACAAATTTAAGTCAGTTTCCTAGGGAGTCCAAATCTTTACTATCTGAGACTTGTGGTTTAAAAATAAGTTCTATATAGTTATTAAGCACAAGATATATATTGACTTGTCTTCAGTGAACTCTTCATAGTAAATTAATAAAGAGGTCATAGTAATCAATTGTATTTCAGGGTATTTTCAATAATGAAAGATCATGAATTTTTCTCTCACCCATAAAATTAATACTTCATTCTGAAAATTTGGGATAGTTATGTTTTTTTTAAAGAACTACTTCAAGTGGGCTGGGGATTTAGCTCAGTGGTTTGCGTGCTTGCCTTGCAAGCCCAAGGCCCTGAGTTCAATCCCTAGCACCAAAAAAAAAAACACACAAACAAACAAACAAACAAAAAAATTTCAAGGGCATAGAAAGGTACCTGACAAAACAACACACAGTGAATGTGTTAAAATGCTTGTAGGTCATTACATTTTATTAAACAGATAATCTGATTTCTGAATATATTTTGGGGGGGGGGCATGTTAATTCTACAGAATTTGAACAGCTAATAACTACTTGCTGTGACACACTGATAACATTAACATTAATAAAGTGGTATTTGTCACCTTGGAAAACTTATGAATTACAGAATTAACATTTATTTTCTCCCCTCCATTGTTTCTGTTCTCTCTCAAACTCCTAACATTTGAATGTTAGACTTCCTAGATCTATCCTTTTCTTATCTCTTTCTTTTTTTTTTGCATCTGTCTTTTTGCTTTACTTTTAGGGGTAGATTTCTTCAATTTCCAGCCCTTCTCTTTTTCTTCCAGCATATTTAATTTCCATGAGCTCTTTTTAGTTTTTGAATTTTTTATTCAAATATTTTATTTTTCTGTTTAAAAAGTGTAATATCTTTTTTTAATCTGAGTCCACTGATAGCTTTTGTTTAGTTTTTTCCTGTATTCTTTTTTCTATTTGTTTTCATCTCATTTATTAAAGATTAGGCTCTCTGGTTCTACTTACCTGTCTGGTCATAATTAATAGTGGAAACTGAGTATGTGGGTGAAGCATGTATACTTTGAGCTATGCTGTAGGTGATCTGGTGGGACTATTTATAGGGAACCTATAAATAGGGCTTAGGAACTTAGGTCTTTCCTCTTGGGCTGATCAGATTCCTTAGGGGAAAAACTATTCCAGTATTTCAGAGTAAAGTTTGGAGAATGTAGTGGGGCAAGAGCACTGAGGTGGGGGAGAATCCCTATGGTGCTGTACACCATTAATTTCCCTGTTTTTAATATGCTGCAAAACTTTTTTTTTTTTTTCCGGTGCTGGGGATCAAACTCAGGGCCTGCACTTGCTAGGCAAGTGCTCTACCACTTGAGCTAAATCCCCAGCCCCAATGCTTCGAAACTATTGTGCCTGGTATTTAACTATCATATTTCGGGACAAAGGCTTTTTGGCAGGCTTTTTAAAGAATAAATACCCAGATATCTCCCAGGGTGAAGAGGGGGCGTTGCCCAGAGTGTGGACTAGAGAATAAGATTTAGGGATTTAACTGCTCCCAAATAGTTATTATTTACCCCTGTTTTGGACACTGATCTCTCAGTTTTTTTCACATTAGTACCTGACTCTTGTGGCTCCTGAACTTTTTGAAGATTCTGAAATGTATATCAGGTTAGTCTCCACCTCTCACTACTAGCTTAGGATTCATCTTTCTTAAGTTGTTAGACATTGTGTTCTGGGTCCCCAAGACCACCCTCAGCCTTTGTGAGGACTCACAGTTGTTACATTCGTGGTTATAGTTTATTACAGTGAAAGGATACAACAGAGGAAAATCTGTAAGAGGAAAAGCCACAAGTTGCAAGTCTGAAGTAACCAGGCAAAGGCTTCCAAGAGCTGTTCTCAGGGGAGTTACATGAGATGTGCTTAATTCATTCAGTACTGAGTGTGAAGATACATGTGAAATGCTGTCTGTCTACTGGGGGAAATTATTAGAAACAGAGCACCAAAGTTTTGAACTAGGGTCTGGTCATGTAGGCAGCCTCTATCAAACACATACTAAGGTTCCAGACTCTCAAGAAGAAAGCATTCAGTATGAACAATACTGTTTGCTCAAACAATTTAGGTACAGTGAAACACCCTCATTATTTAGGGAGTAATGAAAATCCTTCTAAAATCCAGGTTTCCAAATGTCAGCCATGGACAAACCTTGCAAGCTGGCTGTCCAAGGATCACGATCTCAGGCCTGCTATGTGGACTCTTCTACACACACATCTATTCTGTTTTCTGGCTTCCAACATTTTGCTATTTTATCCTTTCCTATTCCACTCAAACTTACAGGCTTACAATTGTCCTCAAAATCCCTTCACGATTCTTTTAGTAGGAATTCAGATGGGAAGAAAATTAGTATACTCAGTATTTACCTGGAAACTCATTTGATTATAAATAATATTACCTCAATTTGATTATATAAAATCATTTTAAGTCACTTGAAAGAAAACAGACTAAGTAGAGAGAAGAAACTTTAAAATTTTATTAACATATTAGAGTATTATGAGCTAAGAGAGATGCAAGGAGATGTTGTATTCTAGAAGCAAGAACAGGCTGCTACAAAGAATAACAATAATTACAAGATAAAAGTTTTCAAATGAAATATAGTCATTGAAAGAGAACATTTGAAGAAAAGTATGGCCATTCGATTTATAGGTGATGTAGCTAGAACCTCGTCCTTCATACGCAGGCAGTAGCAATGGCAAGCTTGAGGATGATGTGCCACCCTCCATAGGAACTGGACAATTGAGATGGATACTCAGTTTTTCTGGTGTTTGGAAAGATACAGCCCTTCTGACATGCATTGCCATTAATAAGTTATTTAATTATATATTATTCACTTTTCTAAACTTAAAATCTGCATAAAATTTGTTATGTTTCATGAATTATCTTCACTACCTTAACGATCCATAATTGCTTATCTATGATATTATTTTCACTTAAAATCATGTCCTATTAGCTATATTCTGCAAAACACTGTTAATATCAAATTATTGGGGTTTTTGGTTTGGTTTTACAAGATAGGGTCTCGCTGTGTAGTTCAGGCTGGACTTGAACTCACTACGTAGCCCAGGCTGGCCTCAAACTTGTCACTATTCTCCTGTGTCAACCTCCTGAGTGCTGAATTACAGGGGTGTGCCACAGCATCCTGCAGATTATTATTTTTAACCTTACCATAATCTAGGTGTAATTTATATACTTGGCTATATTTACATGGTGCATTGGAACATATTCAACAAATCCGGGTTGATAATTGACCTTTAATTATTTTCTTATCCAACTCAACCCTCTCTCATACTTGCTATTCTGTGACTTGTAATTTTAAGAGTGACCCTCCCACCTTGTGCCCATTCTCTTCTTCATGTGATCCTCTTAAATGCCTTCATGGAAATCTAGCATTTCCCAGATGACAGTTCTTGCCTTTTGTGGAAAAAACAGCCAACCTATTTTATGTTTCCCTGTATTCCTTACTAAGGTCACAGCGTCATCCTCCCTCTGAAATCTGTGCCATCTGATTTGGTCATCACTGGCTATAATAATAATGTCCTTTTTCTTGGATGAATCAGCACTTTCTTTCTTCTTGCCTTCTGCCTTATAATAGACCAGTTTTAAAGCCCATGTTGATAACCCATCCAAAGTCTCAATTTAGTG